>JAYDZE010551636.1:0-13469 GCA_034509125.1 Monilaria moniliformis | reverse complement strand
GCCTGTGCTATATGTGGAACTTTCGAGAACCTTTGGATCTGTTTGATCTGTGGTTTGTTAGGATGTGGAAGGTAATTCATTATGGGATTCAGATACTTCATTTTAAGGTCCAGAACCTCTATAAGTATGTGGCTTTCACTGATCTTGCTCTTATGTATTGATGTCAATTTAATTGACTATATATACTTTTGTTATTATAGATATGCACAAGGTCATGCTAGTGAACATTGGAGTGATAAGCACCACCATTTTTCTCTTGACCTGGAAAAGCAGCAAATCTGGGATTATGTTGGTGATAAATATGTTCATCGGTTGAACCAGTCAAAAGCTGATGTGAAATCAGTTACCGTAAATTCACGGTGCACTTCAGTTGAAGAATGTGGAACATGTGGATATGGTGAAGAGGAAGGATTGGCTGGTGCCCTCTTCAGCAGTAAAATCGAAGGGGTACTTTCGTCCATCTTAATGGTGTTGTACATATTTTTTTGTAACCCCTGATTGTGACCTAAGCTTAAAAGTTGGGTTTCCTTAGCTTCTAGTTATTTAGTATGAGTTATAGGACCTAGTTGGCAGTTGTGTAAGTTGATTTAGTCAGGTAGAATCAACTGGAATTTTAAAAGAGCGTCTCTATTTTGAGATATTGACTTATGTCATTTCTTTGTTTCTTTTGGTAATAGATTCTGGACGAGTACAACCATCTTCTTGCAATGCAGCTGGATGAGCAGAGACAGGTATCCAGTAATCCTTATCAAAGAAGAAGTTAGAGATGCGAATCAAGTTGCATGTTTTTTATTTACTTACCAATTTTATCTTATGTCGTATGCCAGCAATATGAAAAATTGCTTGCTGAAGCCAAAAGTGGAAAAGAGAGCTCAATAAAGACAGCTGTGGACAAGGCTATATTTTCAAAAACACTTGAACTCGAATACAAATGGGAGAAATATGCGGAGGAACAGAGAGCTGTTTCATCTGTAAACGTTATTCCCAGTTATTAAGCTTTTGATACTAAATCTCCTTCACAGACTCGCAGTTCAAATTGGAAATTGTCTAATTTCATCCTTTTTGTTGTTGCCTTAGAGGAATCAAGAGCTTATGAAGAAACAAGTATTACTACAGAATAAGTTTAAAGAAATTGAGGAAAGGTAACAGAATTTCTCCATCTGCGTATATATTCTCATTGCTTATATCTTGTGGCAGCCTGAACTCCTTGAAGTTGTCTTGTTGCCATTTTAGGGCACACTCTGTGTCCTAGTCCTATGATCTCTGGATACAGGAATGCGAAATGTGATCGTCATATATAGAATGTCCCTTTTATATTCCTCATCATTTTGTCATTTTAACACGTTCATCATTTCTGAAGGGAAAAATCACGCCTCAAGTCGAAGGATGAACAGATTTTAGATCTACAAGAACAGGTATCTATACCATAATGTGCATAATTGTATACAACTTATTCGGGCCTAGATTAAACTACACCATCATGCTGCAGATAAGAGACCTTAAAGTATATCTGGAAGCCCAGAAAATGGTCACAATCATGGGAGACTCAGATAGCCTTAAAGGAGGAACCGTGTTGCCTGTAGAATCAAACCAGTCATCATCTGGCAACGGCAAAAGGCGCACAAAGACTGGCCGGAGACGGAATTAAATGTTGAACACCATTTCCAGCACCATGTTTCTTCTGGTTTATGATTTATCCCATGTCGATAGTAAGTTATGTGCTCATGCCCTTTGTAAATTGATTCGACTTACTATGATCGAAGACCATAAAAAAATTGTTTGTAAATTCAAATCAGTGATATTGGTTATATTCGTGGTGCCTTTGCTTCTTTTTTCTGTTCTATTTCTCTAATTCAAACTGCAGGCAACCAATATGCCAATCAAATTAGCCGTCCTTGCATTTTATTTTGTCTTCCTCCCCCGTGTTTGTTACGAGATTATATTTTCAATATGTAAAATCTTTTATGTGTTACTGCCCTTTATTTCATTATAATAAATACACGTTTTCTTTAGAAAAAAAAATATCAAACAAAACAAGACGAACATAAAAATTGTCCACAAGTTCCTCCTCTGCTTTCACTATCACAGCCTCTGTATCATTGATGTAGAGCAACGCTCTTTCCTCACTACAACAATGGAGGTCACCTTCGCCCCCCCTCTCTCTCCTCGACCCGCCGCCTTCCGCCTCTCCCTCTCTCACATCAGCTGCCGTAGCACCGCCGGCTCCACCACTCCCTCCCACATATACTCTATCCTTGTCTTCCACCACAACCATAAGAAATTTCTCCCCCTCCACAAAACTCGCAAGAAATCCGTCACATCTCCCCTCTCTTTCTCCACCGTACCTCCCGCTCAACCACCTCCACCGCCGCCGCAATCCCCGCCTCCACCTCAACAAGGCGCCAAACCGATCCCATTAACAATCTCACTCGCCATAGGCGCCATCCTCTACTTCGTCATCCCAAGGCCATCCGAACTCACTCCTCAAGCATGGCAGCTCCTCTCCATATTCCTCTCCACCATCGCCGGCCTCGTCCTCAGCCCCCTCCCTGTCGGCGCGTGGGCCTTCCTCGGCCTCACCACGGCCGTCCTTACCGGCACCCTCCCGTTCCCCGCGGCCTTCTCCGCCTTCACCAACGAAGTAATCTGGCTGATCGTCATCTCATTCTTCTTCGCCCGTGGTTTCGTGAAGACCGGCCTAGGCGACAGAATCGCCATGTACTTCGTCAAGTGGCTTGGGAAGAGCACTCTCGGCCTCTCCTATGGACTTACTCTGAGCGAGGCCCTGATCGCTCCGGCAATGCCGAGCACCACCGCCAGAGCAGGAGGCGTCTTCCTACCCATCATCCAGTCGCTGTCCCTCTCCGCCGGAAGCATGCCGGGAGAGCCTTCCATGAAGAAACTCGGCTCCTTTCTAGTCCACACTCAGTTTCAGGTCAATCCTCTCAAAATTATACGCAATTTCGCCTCAGTCACTGACGCGTGGGTATTTGATTGATGTTGTACAGTCGTCTGGTAACTCGAGTGCTCTGTTCCTGACTGCAGCTGCTCAAAACCTGCTATGTCTGAAGCTAGCAGAGGAACTCGGAGTTGCAATCTCGAATCCATGGCTTTCTTGGTTCCAAGCTGCTAGTCTACCTGCATTTGTTTCTCTTCTATCAACACCATTGATACTATACAACCTCTGCCCACCAGAAATCAAAGAAACACCAGACGCCCCCGCCATTGCTGCAAAGAAACTACACCTCATGGGCCCCCTCACAAACAACGAAGTCATCATGATCATCACCATGCTCCTCGCAGTCTCCCTTTGGGTTTTCGGGTAAGTAGTAATTACACCACCTCTTTAACAAAACCTAGTTCGTTTCCTACACAATCACAATGCTCATCATCTACAGGGACGCCCTCGGCATCACCAACGTCGTGGCTGCAATGCTCGGGCTGTCGATATTGCTGCTAACGGGCGTGCTGGATTGGGACGATTGTTTGAGTGAGAAGTCGGCTTGGGACACGTTTGCTTGGTTTGCGGCTGTGGTGGGAATGTCCGAGCAGCTGACTGCGCTTGGAATCGTGAGCTGGATGTCGAACTACGTGTCTGTGTCGTTGGTGTCGCTGTCGCTGAGCTGGCCTCTCGAGCTCCTCCTCCTTCAGCTGGCCTACTTCTCCATACACTACATGTTCGCCAGCCAGACGGGCCATGTTGGGGCGCTGTACGCCGCGTTTCTTGCTATGCATTTGGCCTCCGGCGTGCCCGGCGGCCTCTCCGCCTTGGCGCTTGCTTACAACACTAGCTTGTTTGGTGCTTTGACGCATTACAGCAGTGGACAGGCTGCTGTTTATTTTGGAGGTAGTACGTGACTTTGAACACCATCTTGTGCTTATGCTAGTTTTTTGAGTTTTAGTTCTTGGATTGAATGTTGGGTTTTTTGGTGTCTGTGCAGCTGGATATATGGATCTACCAGATGTGTTCAGGTTCGGATTCATCATGGCCGTTGTCAATTTAGTGATCTGGGGAGGTGTAGGGGCACTCTGGTGGAAGTTTTTGGGGCTATACTAACGGGTGGTGATGATAGTCGTGAGGCGTATATTGAAATAGAAGATGAAACACCAACCACGGAATATGTATTTAATAAGTTGAGGTGAAGGATTGTTATATATCATCTCTAAATGGTCTCAACTGATTCAACATATTTGTCAGCTTCGTTACGGCTGTGTAAATATTGTAAATAATTATATGCATTTCGTTAAGTATATAACCCTTCAACTACTTTTTTGTTTGTGACTAATGGCCATCATTGTGAACTTAACAGGTTGCAAAATTCATGGGTTCATAAGCGAATTAGGGGAAAGTTCAAAGTTATAATCATGAGATTGTGTTCATTTTGGTTGTAAGGGATAAGAAAATTCTCATCGGAGTGAAATGGAAGAATAAAAAAGGATGAAATTGTTATTTATAGACAATGATGAAAAAAATGAAGGGTTAAAGGATGAGAATTTTCTTATCCCTTATTATCCCATACAATCAAAATGAATGCAATCTTAATTCCTTGTTTGGCGACTATTAAACGAGAATTTAAAGTATTGTCGAGTTCAATTGGAATTCTCCGTTATGTTGTAAAAGTTTCCTTCTCAAACATGAAAAAACAACACAATTTGCAGCCAATGTAGGTCTTCCAACCCTAAATCCTCAAATTTTCTTTCAAGATTGTCCTCAAATTAAACAAGACAAGGTTGACGGTGTGCCCAAATTTCCAATCCTTATTTTGATGAGAAGATGGTTAACTTTATTACATTTTGGCCTATGGTGGTGCTGTTTCGATTCTAATGAGTTTAACTATATTATATTCATATGTTTTACGAGTTTTTAGGGTAAGAATAAGAAGAAGAAAAAAGTAGCATAAATCTTGAAAAAGCCCTAGTGCTCTGAGGGGTTGTTTGATAGATATGATTAGGTCTAGTTAGGATAAATAATATAGGTCCAACAGTGTATTTGAAATGTTTGGTAGAACATATAGTATTTTACTTCGGCCCGTCGGGTCGAGATTATTTATTGCGGCCCGCTCCAAAAACGCAAGAAACGGCTTTGTTTCTTTCTTAAACTCACGACACACAATCACACCACTTTTGGTGCGATAAGTTACTATTTGTCTCAAATTTCTCATTATGCCCCTCAACTCTCTCTCTCTCTATGTCCCATGCATCTCTCTCCATCTGGCCTGCATCCCTCTCCCTCTCTGGCCCTGCGACTCTCTCTCTTCTTCAAGGCCGTGGTGACCGGCGATAGTGGTTGCCATCGCACCATGGCCGCCGACTAATTCGTTCATTTTGGGTTCAGTGGGTTGTGGCTTTGAAGATTTCTTCGTTTTTACGAGGGTTGTTTTTGATTTGTGTTCTCAGTTGTCCGCCGCCGGCATGGTTTTCGACAGTCGTTGCGTTTCACCTTGTGGCTGCATGTGAAAATTGAGGCTTCGATTTCTCGATTTGGGGTTGACGCTTGGCTGTCATGACCATAAAAATTGTTCGAAGCTTGGCTTCGATTTTTTCGAATGAGAGGGCCACTCACCATAGCTTAGCAGGGCGAACTAGGACGGCGGCGCTGCAACTGGGTTGACAGCCATGACGGTGACTCCCTCTCTAGGTTCAATTAAATGGTTGGTCTGAGCCACCTCTTGTCGATTCTATTGTGTGTTGTCAGGAGGGACTTCAATTTTGGAGTGGGAATGGGGGTGGAGGCGGCGGTGGAAGAAACCTTAATTAACTTAATTTAGTGATGTAATTAATTAATGAAGTAATTGATTTATTAAAATAATTTGTAAGATAATTGATTTATATAATTAATGAAGTAATTAATTTATTAAATTAATTTATATGAGATAATTAATGACGTAATTAATTAATTTATTTGATTTATATAATTTATAAGATAATTTACGTAATTTTCAAGATAATTTATAATTAATAATTGTTTAAATTAATTTATATAATTTATAATTAATTTATATATGATTTAAATAAATTATCACTAGCAAATAAAATAAATATATTTATATTTTTATTAAGGGCAAAAATGTCATTTACATCTTATCTATAATATAATCTAATCTTGCAAACACCATACTTATTTTTATCTTGATTTTTATTTTAATTTTTATCCTACCTACCAAATAATAGCATTAAATCCTTATCTATCTTGTCTTATCTTATATAGGCTATCAAATGTCCCCAAATGTTATAAAGTACGATAAACCTATCTTATGGGATGATATTGAAGCCTTGTGGCAAAAGCTTTCAAGACATTTTTTTTGAGATTTATGGTTGTGGCTGTGGAGGCATGCAAATCGTCTATTTTATTAAAGTTGTGACGGTGGCAGTTTGATTTAATGTTAGAGAGATACATGTTATGCAACGTAAATTGGAAGGTTGATAGGATAGGGTGTTCAAATTAAATTGACCGTAAAAATTAATGAATCTATTTTAATTATGTTTAAATAAGATTCACCTCTTCAAATAAAAAAGAGATCACTCAGTGCATGAATAACGACGCCCCAAAACTGATCCAAAGCGAGGCGGCAACATCGCGGCGGAAATGGAGGTGGAGAAAATTGCGTCGGCGCCAGGCATTCAGCAGGGCCGCGGCTGAACGCCCCGCTACTACGGCGGGCGTTGCCGGTCTCCTTTAATATTTAATTAATTTTTTTAATAAAATTGAAAAATAATATTGAAAATAGAATAAGACGACGGAAGAAGACGAAAAGAAAAGGAGCTAGAAAATGGAACGTTTTTTTTACATTTTTTAGTATAAGTAATTGTTTGAAAAGGTGGAAAAAAACATTTTTTTTAACGTTTTTTACATTTTTAAATATATCACAATATAGTGTAATCTTTAAATTTTGTGTAATTTATTATGTAACTTATGAATTTTAATTATGCACGTAGTAAAGAGGAATTGAAACACAAAAATGTAATTTAGAAATCGAACTAATTAATAAATGTGCATTTATTATATAATTATAAATTTTAATTAAGTAATTTTTTAATTTCTAGCCATTTATTTTGATTTTACAAATAACTCAATTTAAATAAATATATGAAATAAAAAATAATAAAAATTGATGAAGTGAAAAAAATAAAATTTTAACTGATTTAAGAATAATTTTTTTGATACTGAATTATAGGTATTGTAATTAAATAGTGAAAAACTAATGTGACACTTGAAAATAGAGTTGTGGGTGATGTTTTTGAAATGAAATTGTGGATTGCCAAGTGACCTAGATATATTGAAAAGCAAAAACAAAAATAAACTCATTTACTAACACTCCCGACTCCCCCTTTCGCAGTTCATTGTTCCGGAGAAAAAACAAAGAGAAGAAATATTCCTGCACGGCATAATACACGTCAGCAATCCGGACCTCCTTTATCACCAGCCGCCGATCTTGATACTTCATCCACGAACAAATGCACTGCCGCGTCAACAATCCGCGCACTCTCAAAACTAAATATGAACGGTTCATTAGAAATACAGATACAACGGCTACGATCATAACTAAATATGAACGGTTCATTAGAAATACAGATACAACGGCTACGATCATACCTCTATCCCGCCTTATAATTTTAAAACACCATCGATAAATACTCCCTCTTAACCCTCCAAATTTTCATCCCAAACTCAAATCTCCAAATTAACATTTTCTTTGCGCTGAAACTTTGAAAGCGAAACCCTAAAAAACAGAAATGGCTCGCACTAAGCAAACTGCCCGCAAATCCACAGGCGGCAAGGCTCCGCGTAAGCAGCTCGCGACCAAAGCCGCCAGGAAATCCGCCCCGGCCACCGGCGGAGTGAAGAAGCCCCACCGCTTTCGTCCTGGCACCGTCGCTCTCCGTGAGATCCGCAAGTACCAGAAATCCACAGAGCTTCTGATCCGAAAGCTTCCTTTCCAGAGGCTCGTTCGTGAGATAGCACAGGACTTCAAGACCGATCTGAGGTTTCAGAGTTCCGCCGTGGCTGCGCTTCAGGAGGCGGCCGAGGCTTACCTCGTTGGATTGTTTGAGGACACGAATCTCTGCGCTATTCATGCCAAGAGAGTCACAATTATGCCCAAAGATATCCAGCTCGCGAGGAGAATTAGGGGTGAGAGGGCCTAACTGTAAGCTTGATTAGTTCTGGGAAATAGGTTATTGCATAGTCTTTGTGATTTTCTCATCTGATGTGTAGTGGAATTTTACATTTCAATGAATTGAGTAATCGCTTTTTCATTATTTTCCAGTTACGATCAGTGTGCTATATCTTCATTAGGTATAATGATCATATAATTTGATATAAAACCAAATTTTAAGTTTATCCTCTGCTTATCTCCAACCATTTTAAGTTTGTTTAAAAACGTGCAATATATATTTGGACATGTTAAATAAATGACAAATCAATAACACAGAATTAATAATACATTTTCAAAATTGGGTTTATAGCAAATAAGTTTGAGATTAAAAAAAGAGTAATAATACGGAGACATAGGTAATTCGCCACTCGAAATTGACGAAATACAAATTGTACATATGTATTTATAGTGTATGGTTATTCCTGGAGTTTGCAGGGAATTTGTTTTTTGTTTTTGAAATAATTTTTGTAGGGAAATTTTATTCTGATAAACTTTGAAGCGGATAACGAAATATTAGCCGTATGTTGCGTGGTCCAAGCAATGGTTGGCCAATATAAAATCTAGCCCATATTCTGCACACCTTGTTTCCAACTCAGTTCCACCGGAAATATTAACTTATCTATTTTTAGGTTTTGGTGTAAAAAAAAATGTAATATCGCAATATGTATCTCTTTTAAAATAAGGTAGGATTTAAAGAATAAATGTAATTAATGAGAAAGCACACTAAATTTGTGTAATATTGGAGTGGTCCCTATGATTGCTATATCTGGAACCTTTCAAGAATTGCGATTTATTGGCAAACTTTAATATCACTTGAGAAATACATGCAGAGGTGATACATAGTCATTACATTTAATAACAGGATTCATAGTCCTGATCTGCAGATTAGTATCCATTTATGCGTCGGTGATATTTTGGGCGGTGACGCAGCGTAAATCACCAGCTCATTTATGTACACTCTTTAACCTTCGTGCAGTGTGCTTTCCAAATCCAATTGCCTATCTTTCCTCACAAATCCAAACATTTCCAGCCGAAAAATCACTTTGTTTCTTTCTTCGAATTTTTTCATATCGGCTAGTAATCGACCTATCCAACGTTAGACATGATGTCTGCCTTTAACTATTCTTGCTCGCCCGCCACTATTTCTCGCCGCCGGTTAGTCCCTCTTCTTCTCTTGCGTCGTATCACATTTGGTTTGGTCCTATATTTTATTGGGTTATGAAGGAAGATGGTTTTTTTTTTTTTTTTAATGGTTTTGTATCATATAGAAGTTCGGGGTTTGAATTGAAGTTTTTTATGTGGGATTTAGTCGATTTTCAGTTTTTGCCATGTTGTGTGTGAGATTTCAAGGTACCTATTTATATTTGGGGTGGGGGTAAAAAGATGAACCTCCCATTTAGATGGTTGAGGGGGTACCCATTTTGTTTAGATTAAAAAACATGGGGATTTTTTTAGTCTTAGGAGTGAGTTTTCTTTCGAGAGGTCTATTAAATGTTTGTTTGAAAGTATTAAAAAGTTTTTTTGAGTGATTGTGATCTTCATAACCTCCAAACGACTCATAGTTAAATGCAGGGAGCATCTGTTGAATATTGGATGTGATCTGTATGTGTTTAGGCATAGAACTACTTCTTGTTAATACCTACTGTTTCCTCCTCCAAAGGTTTGAGGACATGGTTGGTGCACCTGCTAGAATTTTGTTTGTTTTGTATGTGAGTTAGCTCTGGTAAATGTGTTATACCCTTGGTTTATGGAACACTTTTGCTATTTCTAATATGCTCAAAGTGCTATATTCTGATGCACAAGGGTGTAACTGACCTTTTGTTTTGTAGAGCATTTGGACTTTTTGATGGGCTTCATTGTGGAAATATGCTCTGTTCTAATGGACTGGAGTCCCTCACGCAGATGAGCAAGGATGGTGGTTTGAATAGTAAATCAGAGTCAGCACTATTCCCTGGGGAAAGCAACCTTCTTCCTCGTTCTGCTAGTTCTAATGTAGCATGCAACACTCTTGTCAGTGGTAAATCAGGTGGAGTTCAGGTACAACCTGATGCCATAGTACTGGGAGCACTTTCTGCTGATACTGCCCCAACTACCAGTGGCTTCCCTGTGGGGAGTGATGAGTTTGATTTGGACCTGCCATCAGAAGGTTTCTCATCCATTCCTGAAGCAATTGAAGACATCCGGAAAGGAAAGGTGTTCTTCATGTTGATGTTGTGATGTTTATGAAGTCTAAAACTTCCACTTAATCATTGTTTTCACCAACATGCAGATGGTTGTCGTTGTAGATGATGAGGATAGGGAGAATGAAGGCGATTTAATAATGGCTGCATCAAAAGTTACTCCAGAGGCCATGACATTCTTTGTGAAGCATGGAACTGGAATAGTTTGCGTGAGCATGAAATCAGAAGACTTGGAGAGGTTGCAGCTCCCTCTGATGGTGAACCAAAGAGAAAACGAGGAGAAACTCTGCACTGCATTTACTATTTCTGTGGTAAGTTGTTTCTCTGCGGTCAAACTATCCAATACATGCTTCTTTCTCGTGTGATTGTTATTTTTTTTTTATTTTTTTTAAAATTCGTGGTATGTGTTTCTTTTAATAGTGCTAAATAATCTTTAGGATAAATTTGTTTTTGTAACTATAGGA
This sequence comes from Monilaria moniliformis, assembly GCA_034509125.1. Taxonomy (NCBI): domain Eukaryota; kingdom Viridiplantae; phylum Streptophyta; class Magnoliopsida; order Caryophyllales; family Aizoaceae; genus Monilaria; species Monilaria moniliformis. Next base: position 2,669 of record JAYDZE010551636.1, on the reverse strand, counting down.
ATATTAGGAACGATCAAGGAGCGATTTTTATCCAAACACGTATTGATGGCATTGTTGTAGGATGCAAAACATGGTACAAGTACAGGTGTTTCAGCACGTGACAGGACAAAAACTATAAAGGCTCTCGCATCAAAAGATTCAAAACCTGAGGACTTCAACCGTCCAGGTCACATATTTCCATTGAAGTACAGGGAGGGTGGTGTTTTGAAAAGAGCCGGGCATACAGAAGCTGCTGTAGATCTTGCCATGCTAGCTGGATTAGAACCTGCTGGAGTTTTATGCGAGATTGTTGATGATGACGGTTCTATGGCTAGATTGCCAAAGCTTCGTCAGTTTGCCCAGAAAGAAAACTTGAAGATTGTGTCTATCGCTGATCTAATAAGGTAGATAGCCAAAGCTTCGTCAAGAACTCTTTTTTCTTTGGTTGCTTGGCGAAAACATCTGCTTAATTTCGTTTATAGTAAATCCCCTTCTTATTTGGCATGTGTTTAGTTTACAGAAAAGTGCAAGGCCTCTCTCGGAGAGGTTAATCTATAAAATTTCATCTTAAATATTGCTTTGGCCGGTGGAGATAGCTTAATATTTGCTTAAACATGCAATGATTTGCAGATATAGAAGAAAGAGGAATAGATTAGTGGAACATGCATCTGCTGCTCGTATACCAACTATGTGGGGACCCTTCACTGCCTATTGTTATAGGTCAATTTTGGATGGGATTGAACATATTGCAATGGTTAAGGTACGAATACGCCTCTTTATGACTCGAGGTGATTTTCATAACATAAAAAATTTACAGCACCGCTTGTGGTTATGGACTTTACAGGGTGAGATCGGGGATGGACTAGATATTCTTGTGAGAGTACACTCAGAATGTCTGACTGGAGACATATTTGGATCAGCCAGATGTGACTGTGGAAAACAGTTGGAGCTTGCAATGCAACAGATTGAAGCTGCTGGAAGGGGTGTTCTGATTTACCTTCGCGGTCATGAGGGGAGGGGCATTGGGTTGGGCCACAAGCTTCGAGCTTACAGTTTGCAGGACGAGGGGCACGACACTATTGAGGCAAATGAGGAGCTGGGTTTGCCTATTGACTCAAGGGAGTATGGGATTGGTGCTCAGGTATTGTGTAATCAAATGTAGTAGTATTACATTTCCATATGGCATCTGATTTCAGACTTGGATGAGTTTTTATATGGTGTGTTAAATAAGAGTTTTAGTAGCGTCAAAAAAGTACTGAAATTGCATATCATGTTTGAAAGCTTTCTTGGACTATTCACAAGACTAAATTGCTGCTACCCCTCATAATTATGTGACTAAAATTGCGTTTACCTTAAAGTTAGCTCTGTTGATTTATGACTACTTCTTAGCTTGATCATGGTAGCTAAGTACTCGGGCTGTTCCTGTTCTTGCTATAATTCTACTAAGTCATTTCTGTGTTATGGCTTTTGGTGGGTTCTATACTGTAAATCTGTATGTATGGACCAGGTTTTTTTAATCATGGATTTTAATTGACATGGTTATATTGTGAAGACTGTTGTTGTTTAATTGGTTTGCAGATACTGAGAGATCTTGGAGTTCGAACTATGAAGCTGATGACAAACAATCCAGCCAACTACAGTGGGCTCAAAGGATATGGTTTGGCCGTCGCTGGCAGAGTTCCCCTTGTTGCTAAAGACAATGTGGACGTTGGCCGGCCGGCCACTGGTGAGAGTCCGGTCGAACTGGAGTCGTGAAGGGTTGTGATTCATATTTTTGACTTAATTGTAGTGAGGTATGGGGAAATAACCGTTAACAGCCTCTTTCATGCTTATGACTATTGATCAAAGTCATAAAGGATGATATTTTCAACACTGGAGTAGTAGAGACTAGAGAGCCTGGAGGCAATTGGGTAATTTATGCCATCATACACAGTGGCAAAGCAAAACTGTTGAGCCCATCCCATTTATAATCCCACTTTTCACGTGCTGTTTAACCACTGCAATTGGTGATTAATTAATAAAATATGGTTTTGTTATCATGCAAGTGTAAATATGACCCCTGCATCGGTCATTAGTTCCATGCATAATATTTAAACTGTAGGTGCTGCACACCAAATCTTATGAATATCAAAATCTTTATAATAACTAAGGATTGCCGTAATATATTTTTGGTTATTTTTCATATGCATATCCTGAAAATGATATTTCTTTCATATTTGTGATTTTGAATCTATAATTAATCAGGACCGGTCCTGACAAAAACAAGGCTCTTGACAAAAACAAGGCTTTGGCCGAATCAACAACATATATACTTCAATTTTGTAATATATATAGACATTCTTAAAACTTTGGACCCTAAATTATGGGGCTCTGGGTGGTTGCCCAAACTCACCGACCCTTTTGAGTTTGAGCCGCCCCTGTAATTAATGACAAACATAAATATGGCATAATCTATGACAAGTTGACAACAAATTAATTTTAACAGTTTAATTAAATGTTATATTTTTTTATGTTAACATGTAAGCTCGTTATTCGCGGAGAGAAGCACGTCGACTCACATAATCTCGAAATTGAAGCGGTGCACATTGAGTTGGATTCTCGGTGGCCACTCCTGAGCTAGATCCGGCTTCATCGTCGCCCCAATTAGCCGCGTCTGCTCCTTCATCCTCGATTATCATGTTATGCATGAT
>JAYDZE010551625.1:0-13469 GCA_034509125.1 Monilaria moniliformis | reverse complement strand
TCTTCCAGCTTATTCAAGTAACCCACCCGGAAGCCGTTATCCGATTTCCAACCGAGTGCCACAAGCTCCTTCAAGGAGCTACGCAGGATCTCTTCCTCCCTCAAAGACCAGGTGCGTCTTGTTTTATCTGATTTCACATGCTTACCACGCCCTGTGTCGTTGCTCCCTACATAGATTAACATACAAAATTTTTGTAGCCAAACAATGGTTATAAGCTTTGGTTAAAAATTTATATTGCATTACACATTTGCAGCAACTTACATTGAGTCCCAGGACTGAGTTCTCTTTTGTATTTCGAACCATGTGAATCAGACATATCGTACCCAAGGTTACGTACAGCGCTGGAACATGAAATAACAAAATTGGATTGTTTAAAATGTCGATCAATAACTAATGACATATTCCCTCATGAAATACAGCGCATATGTGATGGTAGCATTGGTCGAAACACACCGCACGTTGTTGTAGGATTCTAACAGACAACAAATAAGAAATGCATAAATTAGTCTCTACTTCATGATATATCAAAATATAGGATGCAACATCAACCGACCTAGATTAATTACCGTATCCCTAGCATTTGCTGATTAGCAGCCAACCAACTAGTTCAATCAAAATACAGGCTCAAATAATTTCATCGAAGCATTCCCATACCAAAATTAAAATCGCCGCTCCAATTTAAGAGCTAATAACTAGCTCAAAAACATACTATCTCTGCATTTAGAAAGTCATCAACTAGAACACATAGTCGAATGCAAAAAACAATCAAAAAGCCCTGTTCAATGTCACACAAACCACCCGGCTACGACACCGCAAATTGAAAATCCTACGCTAGCAACTCATGAGAAAGTGGATAGTTAATCCAGACCATACCTTTCACCTAGTCGCTGTAATTAGGTGGAAATCGGCGTCGGCTAAAAAATGGTGGAATGAAAATGTATGGTAGGGGCTAGGGCTTGAGCTCGTCTGGAAGCGGAACAGAGCGACTGGGGGGAGTGGGAAATGAGGAATGCATATATTATTTAATCATGCTATAGGGATATTTTGGGAGTTTATTAATTTGTTGGAGGGTAAATATGGCAATCTGGATTCAATCAAGTTTATACATTTGTGTACCAAACATCTTTTTATCTATCTTGAATTTTGTAAGAGCAACCAAACACCCATACTAAGGACACACTATCTACCCAAACCCTACTACATTATCTTGATTTCAATCTTAGCATGATCAATCTTACCCACCCTATCAAACACACCCTAAATATAAGGAAACAGATAACACAATGAAAAAAGTTAAGTATATCTAATTTTGGAAGCAACAAAAAATAAACACATCACAACTTAGGACGAAAGGGATATATCATATCACTACTCCATTTTGACTATATTTGAAGAGAACAAATGCATCCGACATCCGATATTGATGGAGCCACCATGATTTCACGGTAGACCCTTTTCCATCTCTCTCTCTCTCTTTGCCAACGGAAGCTTTTCTTGGCTCCCACCTTGCACTCCCCTCGCCTGGGAGGAAAGGGGAGTACGTAAAATCAAATTCCCCCCCACCAAGATTATGCCATTATTCCCCATTACCCTTAACCAACAACCGCAGCCATTGATCTCCTCGCACCGCCAGCGCGAGGGCCGCAGCCGTCCCCCCGCCGCTGCCGCCCCCCCACCGATGAGATCCTTCCTCCACATCGAGGGCCTCGCCGGCTCCTTGGTCTACGCCATCCCCTTACCAAACATGGTGTTCGACCTGGCCACCCTCCTCTTCGTGGTGGGCCTCCTCCTCCTCTCTTTCTTCGCCTTCTCCTCCATCCTCCACCTCCACGAGAGCTCCCGCCGCACCCATTCCTTGCAGAATTTTACCTCCCTCTGGACCGTCCGCCTCCTCCTCGTCGCCCTCGTCGCCCTCTGGTCCCTCAACGAGATCGTGCGTCTCCCGTTTGTGAGACGAAAGTACCTCTTCCCCTTTCGCGAATCCCTCTCGCTCCACCAGGAGGCCGCCATCTGCCAGCTCAACGTCGTCCTCTCGCTAGGGTTTCTGCAGCCGTGTTTTCTAATTACGCTTTTGTATTTGGTGAATGCTTCGATTATGAAGCGGAACCCTAATTGCGTCCGCGCCATGATCTCGGTGGTGGTGCTGTCTTTGCCGGTGCTGTTCCTGCAGATAATCTTCGTGTATTTCACGCCGTTCGCGGCGAGGCTGCCCAAGTTCATGTATGTGAGCTCGGTGGTGTTGGCGGACCTTCGCGGCGACAAGATGGTGCTCTGCGCCTGCCCCTTCTTCAGCTGGCTCGTCTACGGCGGCTTCGCTCTCGCCTACGGCATCGCCTTCTCGGTATCGTGCTGGCGGGTCATGGCCTTCGTCATCAACAAGGGGATCGCGCGCCGGATCAATGTGCTCGCCACCACCGTCATGGTGGCGCTACCGGCGCAGATCATCTGCCTCTGCCTCTCATGGGTGTTTCCGGAGAGCGACATCTACGGTGCCATGGTGCTCACCATGTTCCTCTCCGTCGCCGTCTGCATGGCGGTTGCGGTGCTGCTCCTCGTCGTCAAACCCATACAGGAGGCGCTCGAAGCCGGAGGGGATTGCTGCCATTGGACCCGCGAGGAGGCCTTGCGGCGGCGGGAGGCGGCGGAACATCAACCCGCGCTATAGCGATGGGAACATATGTTTGGTTTGCGATTATTTTAAAACTCTTTTGGGGATTCTGAATTATGTGGCTGAGGGCTTTTTGGTCATTCCGGCAATGGGATTAAGGGATTTCTTTGCTGAATGAGAAGCAAAATAGCAAAATCTTGTGAGTTCGTGCCTTGTGATTTTTCTATTTTGCCCTCCATTAGGGGGAGTTTATATTGTATATAACACATACAATGAATACCATTTGTATAGAGGTGTAGTTAGGTTTGCGAGAATTTTCGAATTCTTCAAGTAGAAATTAACAAATTTTGTGAAAGTAGAGACACGATTTGCTTTTACATTAAAAACAAGTAACATATAATTATTTCTCTAAAAGTTTCAAACCATCGTATTTTGTTGAGTGTCTGCGTGCATGCTCACAAAACCAGTTTGTATCATTCCACTAATCTGGTACCTACTAGAAATTGTATGTGTCAATAAATTTATTCGGCATTCTGTGTAAATTATTGTACAGAAACTTGTGCCACCAAATTAAACTTCTATTCGAAATCTTGATCTTGAAATTCAAAAAAACCCAGCAGCAACCATGCAGTACCAAGCATTAAAGATTTGTTTGTCCTCCTCTACCATAACGAGATTATTTTTCGGTAATAGGCTACCAATTGACACATTATTCTCGATTCCAATAGTCTTTTATTTTATACTAATGTTACATTCAATTGATCAAATATATGTACAATTTCAAGATTTTTAGCCTATTTGTTTTGAATCATAAAAGTTAATAGTAATTTATGACCTCAACTTTTGTTGTTTTTTATGATCTAAACTTTAATCCATTTTTTAAATATCTCAAACTTTGCAAATTTGCTTTATTTTGTCCGTTATCGAAAATTTCAACGTTAGATATTAGACTACGTTGCTCCCGTAAAATATGTTTTACTCGTCGTAGCTTCATTCTTTTGATATCTCAACTAGAATTATGGTTTATGGTTCTAACCTAGTTAGATATCCAACGCCAGGTTTTTTATGCATGTATGTCCAACACCACAATTTTTTTAGGTGAGACAAAATTAAAGTTAGGGTCATAGACAAAATATTGCCAAAATTGCAGTCATAAATTACTATCAACCCAAAGAATGATGAAATTTATTAGAAGACCATTTCTAATCTTAGCACTAGAGATATAAGAGAACAAATACAGAAGATACATTTTAAGTTTATCAGTTGTAAACAATAGAAGATATCTCTAGACTAGTTTTGCTCTATAAAAGAGTTATAATATATCGTTCTAAAGTGAAGTAATATAAAATTCCTTTGCCCTTTACGCTTTTTGCTTTCTCGAATCTGTGTTTATTCTCATATTGATCCATGTTTACTATGACCATGTTTAACATGATTTGGTAGTTGGATCCAAATAGGGTTCGATAAATTCAAAAACTTGCTAAATGGGCTCAGCCAATATTCTCAAGAACATAAAGATGATCCTTTTCTTTTCAACCTAAGATTATTCACACTTCTTTGAATTTAAATAAATTAACTTTAACGATAAACAATACTTTTATTGAAGACTAAATTTTTACTGCGTGTTAAACACATGTTCGTGTACCTGGAAGAATTTCTTAATAAGAAAACTACAACTTCGATAGATAAGTTGTATAAGGAATACTACTACATGCATCGAGCAAATAAGGAATGGTAATATAATCTTCAAGAATCCGAGAGCTATCAAGAAGGAACTGCTGAAGTTCTATAAGGAGCTCTACAGACAGAAAGTTGCACCAAGCATCCATTTGGACAACAACCTTCTGCCCAATATCTCAAGTGATCAGATGAAGACTCTTGAGATGAGACCGACGTTGGAGGAAATTAGCCTAGCTCTTCAGGATTGTGATGGATCAAAAGCACTGGGATGTGATGGCTATAACCTCAATTTTGTGAAGAAAATGTGGCAGGACATTGGAGAGGAAGTTGAAGACTTTATCTTCTTCGATACCGGAAAACTCCCTAGGGAGATTATTAGTACCTGGATGACTTTGATTTTAAAAGTTGAAGGGGCATTGGGTATAAAGGATTTCCGGCCGATTAGCATGACAGGTAGTGTGTATAAGATTATTGCGAAGATTTTGGCTAGGAGGTTATCCAAGGTAATACCAGATTTGATTGGGGAGATGCAGTCAGCATTTGTTAAGGATAGAAAAATCTTGGATGGGTGGTAGACCAAGAGGACCAAACAGAAGACAACGATCCTCAAGCTGGACTTTCAAAAAGCTTATGATACAATTCGACGGGACTTCTTGGAAGAGACTATGTAGGGCATGGGCTTTGGAGCTACATGGACAAACTGGATTATGGAATGTGTGAGAACGGCGTCTATGTTGATTCTTGTTAATGGATCGCCCACGGAACCATTCCGTCTACAGAGGGGATTAAGGCAGGGTGATCTTCTGTCTCCATTTCTTTTCCTCCTGATTGCGGAAACTTTCAGCAGAATTGTTTCCAGAGGGGGCAGAAAACTTGGGCTCCTCGACGGGATCGCAGTTAGGAAGGACCGGATACCAATCACACACCTAAAGCTTGCAGATGACATGATCATCTTCTCACCAGCTGACATCAGGAACCTAGCTAGCAACGATAAAAAGCTTCTGCGATGCTTTGCATTGATGTCTGGCCTAAAAATCAACTATATATGGGAAATCCGTCCTTATACCACTGGAATGCGAGGAGAGGTGGGTCGGAGAAGCTGTTGAATGTTTGGAATGTGGAGTTTCAAATCTGCCGATTACTTATTTGGAAATTCCTCTCGGTGCTAGCCCAAGGAAGGTGAATACTTGGAAACCGATCATTGATAAAGTTGAGAAGAGATTGGCTTTGTGGAAGGCAAGAAGCCTCTCAAAAGCGGATAGACGTGCTCATGAAATCCGTCCCTCGAGTTTGCACTCAAGACAATACGATCCACAGCTAGATAGAGATCCCCAACTAAATCCTCTTCCGTTGCAAAGAGATTTCTTCTCCACAAATTTTCCACCTCCAGTCACCATTAAGCATTCTCCCATATCCTGGATAAGATCTTCCTTCTGGTTGGACAAGATGTAAGGTCTAGGAAACAACGATTTGAGATGCTCCTGACCCGTCCAGTGATCCAACCAAAACCTCGCAAGTGCCCCATTGCCCACTTTCATCCGAATTCCATTTCTTGCCACGACTTGAGTTTCCTCCTTGAAACCTTCGAAGTTAGTTATTTGTCCCCATATACTTGATAAGTTCATTTCTTTTACTTCTTGGAGGTCGCCAAAGTTTTTGATATTGTGATTGGATCTAACGATTTCCTTCCATAATGGCCTTTTATCATACGAGAGTCTCCACCACCATTTGAATAAGAGAGCTGCGTTTTTTATATAGATGTCTCCAACCCCAAACCCCCGCGTTTAATAGGTTTTGGATTGTATCCCACGCAATGACGTTGCTTCCTTTCTCGCCTTCATTTTCCCCCACAAAATCTTCTCTGAGTTGTATAATGCGTCTTGCGACCTTCTTAGGCATTCGGAACAAGCTGAGGAGATTACCTGTGATAACCAAGGAAGTCTGGCTTGGACAAACCTTGCCCCGCCACGAGCGCAAGTCCATCTTTGGTTTGTCCTTCATGGAAAACTCAACATTAAGGATAGACTTTATAGGATTGGTGTTTCAGGAGTTGAAAATGATAGTTGTGGATTATGCAAGGAGGAACCAACTAGAGACCATGCAACACGTCATATTTAGCTGCAAGATCTCCAACAGCTTTTGGCATCATTGCTACAACCGTTGGAACATTTTCATGTGCCTCCCCAATGAACCGACGATGAGCTTTCTTGCCTGGAAGGGAGCCCCATTCCATGGGATTGGCAAAAAATATGGATATCTATGTTCTATGTCATTATGTGGGCCGTTTTGGATATTCGGAATAAAATCATTTTCTAAGAGTTTGAGTCGAATTGAGAGTTCGAGAAGAAACGTTTGTTTTTTAGGCTTGGTCTTTGGACTAAAGGTTGGTATCTGAATTTCCCTTTATCAATTGAGCGGATGAATGAAGAATGGAGCAACATCAGAAGATGGACAAGATTTCAGAATCATCCAATAATTATATTTTCATTTATCCAATTGCCTCGGTATGCTTTCTCTCTTTTATCCACTATTGGTCTGAATGAGGATTGGTTTGGTTCTTGGCTGTTGCTGTCTGGTTGTGGTTTGGTGGCTGTTTGTTGCTTGCTTGGGCTCTTTTGGTTCCGTGTGTCTGGTAGAATGAGAGACTTCCGAAGCTCTCTGTCGGCTCTGTGCTGTATGGGTTTTGTTTTTTGTTCTACGGTCTGCTGCTCTTTTGCTGTTAGCTTTCCTCTGTTTGGTTGGACCTTGTAGCTCGCCATGTTTTTGGCTTTGAGAGCTTTATCACTTTATGTGGAGAAAATGATTGGTCAGAGTAAGGTGAGTGGTTGCATATTTCAATGGTTACTTCATTACGTAACATATTATAAATTTAATAAAAATCAAACACGAATCTCCCAGCAAAAAGTCATGCCCTTCCCTCCTCAAATCTAAGCAATGTTCCCAAAAGAAAAAATCTATGTAAAATGTCTCTTAGGAAAAATCCAAGTGAAACTATTGTTGTTTTTCTTTTTGTCCTAAAAGTATTGTCCTATTTGTAGGAAATCACAACAATCTCCTCCTATTCAGTGTTTGTAATTTCTAAAAATTAAACTATAGTAGAGTTGGAGCAACTGGGTCACTTGGTTTGAAAAGTTAAATAAGACAGAAAGTAAGACATAAAGAAAGAAAGATAAAGGTAAAAAAAATGAAGGAACCCAAAAGAAAAGATTATTGAAATAAAAAAAAGAAAGATATATAGTACTCCCTCCGTCCACCAAAAATAGTCCTATTTTTCCATTTTGGTCCGTCCACCAAAAGTAGTCCCATTCCATTTATGAAAACTTTCTCACAAATACAATACCCTTAAACATCAATTTATTTACAACTTATACCACTAGTACCCACCACTTTTTATCTCTCCAACCACTTTTTCTTCATCTCTCTCATACTTTATCAACTACTTTTTCTCTCTCCAATCACTTTTTCTCCCTATCTCTCTTACTTTACTATTTTTGCATTAAAACCCGTGCCGTCCACCAATGGGACTGTAATTGGTGGACGGAGGGAGTATAAAATATATCTGCAATAATTAGCCATTTACAAAATATATAAAGTTTTCTTGTATATAAAAATATTTCAATATAAACTTTCAGAATGAAGTGATAGGATGGTTTTTTCTTAATAAAATGAAATTCATTAATAGACACAATGTGACATGACCAACGTGAAAAACCCAAGTTCCACACCAATCTATCATATTGAGTACACTGCGATAGCCACGCCGTTTTCCGACCACAATATCACAAGTTAATTTGGAAATACGAAATTATATTTATGTATTTAAAAAAATGAGAAAGAAAATTCAAAATAAGACATAAATATATAGTAAGATATTTGGAAGCCTGGTTCCGTCCCTCGTCCACATACTTTATACAGTCTCAAGTAATTGACTTTGGAACCAATAGTTTCCAGAATATATCAAAATATCTTATAATGGAGGTAACGTTCATTAGATGAAACCATGGATGTAACGTTCATTAGATGAAACCAAAGAGCTGTATCTCTCACTTTTTTAATGGTCATGCAAATCAGTCGTGTCTATCCATAATACGAGACTGTTTATCTCACTATTTTAACAATTATTTGGAATTTTGCGCTTTGTTTATTACCCAAATAGTTAACGGTGTCCGTGTTAAAGTTTCTAATTTGTAACTGTAAGTCACTTGTTTGTACCATATTAGCATACTAATTTGTACTAGTTAATAAACGGAGCGGATATTAATATTAGTGGCGGATCCAGAATTTGAAAATGGAGTGAGCTTAATCTAAAAGCTACGGTTGAAAAGTCTTATTCAGTGGATTCAGAACATATATTTGCACGACGTTTTTTTTTTTTTCAGTTTTCGATTCGTAACAATGGCGGATCTTAGCACACACGATTTCTTCAAACTTTATTTTTTCAGAGATGCAAAAATTTTCAAGCACAAAGCCGCAACAAAGGCATATCAGATTATCAGGAAAGGAGCGACCATGTCGGTTTTACCGATGATACTAAGGGGAAGTTAGCCGTCGGAGGGGTCGGCTGCCCCCTCCTGCCCCCGTTGGATCCGCCGCTGATTATTATCCAAATAAAATTACTTAAACTGATACTAACAATCATCGAAATATAAACTTGGTGAGGTGGTTATAGCGACTTAAAATTTCTTGATCATTTTCGGGCCTCATTTTCTTAGAGCCCACCCCACCACATTTGTTGATCTAGAAATCCACATGAATTTCTGCCATTGCTTGATGCTGATTGCTCAGTTTCTAGTAAAGTCATCTTCACCACAAACTATATCAAACTTTGATTATTCACCTATCACGTCATCTATAATACCATACTACAAATATCACCAATAGTCATATCACAAATATATCATATCTTAATTATTATGATCACAACACTTTTCTAATATATCATTTTTTTTATTAATTCCTAATTTGATATAATTATTTAGATTGCGATATTTCTAAAACTAAACTAAATACTTGAAATTTCAAAAATTACATAATTCAAATAAAAAATTACATTATTGAATGCATAATTAAAAAACAACATAATCGAAACAAAAAGTTAAATGAGAAAGCGTACCAAATTTCTTCAATAAGATCATGTTGGAGTTGGTTGTGAAGTCGTTATTCGCGAATAGAAGCTTGTCGACTTTAAAATTCTCGAAATTGAGGCGTTGTACCTTGAGATGGGTTGTCGCGGGCTGTTGCCGAGCTAGAGACGACTTCATCATCGGCCCAATTAGTTGTGTCGTCTCATTCATCATCGACTATCATGTTATGCAAGATAATACATGCATACATGACGTCGGCGATGCATGATTGGTAACACATACGTAAAGGACCTTTCACGGTCACCCAACGTGCTCGGAGAACACCGAAGGTGCGCTCAATGTTTTTTTCCGCGCCGCCTCTTACCTTTGAGCAAAGAATGCTCTTTGCTTCAGTCGGACATGTAATCAATTTGACAAACACTGGCCACTTTGAATAGATGTTATCGGCGAGATAATAACCCATATTGTATCGTCAGTGATTGGCCTTGAATGTGATAGCCGGTGCCCTGCCAGCGTATATTTTGTTGAATATAAGTGAATGGTTCAGGACGTTGATGTCATTGTTGGAACCATATACGCCAAAGAATATATGTCAGATCCATAATTTCTTATCAGCAACTGCTTCGAGTATGATCGTCGGGTATGAGCCCGTATATTCACTGGTGTATGCGACTCTCCATGCTACCGGACAATTTTTCCATTGTCAATGCTGCCAAGCATTCCGGAAAAGTCGTGATACATCTCGTGCATATTCATCAATCGTTGGGCATCCTGCACCATCAGCCTTCTCAAATATGTACGCAGAATGCTTCAATAACCCCGCAACAAAATCATTTGAAGCACTCCCACCCTGTTGTGTCGGTGATGTGCAGGTACTCGTTGAATTGATTCGTAGCGTCACCGTACACGAGTTGTTGTATCGTCATCGCTAGGGATGTCAGTCCAACCCGAACCCGCTGGGCTGGCCCGACTAGCCCGCTAATTTTAGAGGGTTATGGTTGAAATTTTATAGCACGATAAGATTTCGGCCCAATTAGCCCGCACCCGATTAACCTGAACACGATTAGCCCGATGGGCTGGCCCGGTGGGTTGGCTATAGGTGCAACTATTATATATTTTCCCGCCTTGTTTGACAACTAATTTAACACTTCAATGATAGCTACAAAAAATAAAATAAAATAAAATAACCCTTCAATTTATTATATATATATATATATATATTAGAGTGTTACTAATTTAAATAATAATATATAAATGATTAGTAAAATTCAAGTTCACTAGAACCAATATTATAAAACATGTTTTGAAATTTAACAAAACACATTCATGTTTCATTTTAATTTTATGATTCTTAAATTGTGTTTTTTATCATGTCAAAATCTTAATAACTTATTTTTAAGTTAATTCATTCAGTAACAAAATATTTATCTAACGACATTCTTATCATATGTCATTTTACACTAATAGTATTTAATTGCGTTCATTGAAGAAATCACGCATCATGTTTTGGAGAACTTGTTAGCATAGCGTGTGATGTGCTTAGCATTCTTATAACAACGAAGTATAAGAATCTTATTTTCGTATTAAAGCACATATTTGAACAAATATACCGAAAAATGCAAGTTCTTTTTTTGCTCACGCAATTAGTTGCATAGATATTTTAGTGGTAAGATTTTATATTTTGTATAAAATAATAAATTATTAAACTATATTATATTTTTAATATTATAATTTTTTTAATAGATAGTGAAAAGTTTGAAGACTATGAATTCGAAATGAATTATGAAGTTGAAGCTTCAAAGATTATCGGTGTAAAAAAACAATGTAATTCAAGTATTTAGAGTTTAGATTCATTTTTGAGACTCTTTGATTCTATGAGGCAAAATTATTTTTGAACAATTTATCGTTAATTTTATTTTATGTAATCTTGGACTTTTTTAGAATGTTTTACACTTTGAGTTTTATGCTGATCATATGATTTATATATTTAATTTTTGTATATGTTTATATATTATAAATATAGCAACTCTTAAGAATAAAAAACACATAAATTAATCTTTGTCGTTTGCTTATAACCCGAATAGCTCGCCCGAAACCCGAACGTTTAGGGTTAGGGTTGTAAATTTCTAACCCGATAAAATTACAACTCGATTAGCCCGTACCCGATTAACTTGTAACCCGAGTAGGGCTGACCCGAAACCCGATGGGCTGGCACTTCTCCAACGTTGAGAGTCCGACGCGGTTTGCTACATCCCATCGCTGCTAGAAATACTCATCAAGTGCGGCCAATGTCTTAATTTTTCACGGGAACAACATTCTGCACATACGAAACCATCGACGAAATATAGTTGCACTCCATTATGGTTCGTCGGAGAAATAATTATCGATGGGGGGTTTAGCAACAATTTTACTCTCTTAGTGCACGTACGTCCTCGGTACGAACGGTTTTGACGGTGCTGCTACCGTCGTTGCGACATATTATTGCATCACCTTTGTGAACTCCCCCAACAACTTCAATATAGGTTCCTCTTCCACAGATGAATTATCATCGGATTGATTATCAGATGTGTTATCAGACGCATCATCGAATCCATGGGAATCCATAATGTTAAGAGAATTATGCGAAGAAATTGAAAGAGAAATAGAAGAATTTGGAAGAGAATTGGAAGAATCTAGGATGAGATATGAGAAATAAGAGTAGATGGGTATTTATACCAGGGGGAAATAATTTTAAAAAAGAAAGAATATATATATATATATATATATATATATAAAATCACCAACGTCGGTGTTAAAAAAATAGAAATTCAGAAAACGGGCGTGTTATGTACGCGCCTACGTCATTGGTCCGGAATTGACGACGCAGGATATGCGCCCATGTGGTATGCACGCGTGTCCCACCGTACACGTGGCCGAAACCACGGTACGTGGTGCAGTTTCCGTCCCGGCAACGGACGAAACGCAAATCGCACCTCCGGTATGGTACAATTTTGCACCGTTGTGGGTGCTATTTGGCCTATCATATCCAAGGTATGAAGTGTTTACTCTTTCCTTTCATTTCCTTTTTCTTTTATCATTTCATTTGCATGTTTTCTTTCTATTTTTTCTTTTTGGCTCCCCCGCTCTCTCTCCAATAATATTTATTATGTAAATTTATTTAAAGACTCGGTTAATTGTGAAAAGTAGGAAAACATAATTATAGTATACAATTAAATTGATTATACGAAATACAGCCCTATCCACAATATTTATAAATATATAGTAGTAATTTCGATATATTAATGTTTTTGTGCACAATTTGATAGGAGTGGTAAAATTCAGTTGCTTTTTTATTATCATTTTCGGAGTTGAATTGGAAAATACACAATAGATTTGAACGTTCACGCAACACAAAATCTCAGAACAGTTAAAAGCATGAAATCGTTCTACATTTGCAGAAAGCCACAAATAAATTGACACCATCTCAATCTAGAAGTAATTATTATAGTGCGATATGTATATGAAGGTCGACCATATGGCTCCAAAAATGGCATAATACGAGGACAAAATTGGAATATAAAATGTTTGGCCTATCAGCACTGACTTCCTCTTCTTGAGGTTGCAGATGCAGTGTGACAAATCTAGGGAGCTGTTATCGGTGCTTTGTATTGGGGAAAGACCTGCACGCTTCCTATTTTTCGGGCTATTTTATATTTATTTTACCCAATCAACTTAATTTTAGTGATATATAATATATAATATTTATTTCACTTGAATTTTAATTTATTGTGATTTGGTTTACTTTTATAGTTATTACGCAAGGTTCACTTATCCAATTAGAGTTTATAATTATTTTTTATGTTTAATTTGTATTTTTCTAATTAAAATGACAAAAATTAAGGTATATAATTTTAAATTTAATTTTTAATGAAGTCTTTTTTTAATTTAATATATTATTCATGCAAGAGTTTTCCTTAAAAAATAGTAAAATTAAGTATTAAAAAAAAAAATGAATGGCATGATCAATGTTGTAAAAAACGCCCTAGGCGGCCGCCTAGGCGCTAGTCGGATCTTAGCCGCGGCGAAAACAGCCAACTCGGGTGCGTTAGGCGCTTAGA
>JAYDZE010551614.1:0-13470 GCA_034509125.1 Monilaria moniliformis | reverse complement strand
AAAATTCTTCTTGGGCCCCACAAAATTAAAATCCTGGCTTCGCCACTGGTTAAATCGTTACTGCATTTGTCTTAAGCCCAGTTGCAGAGAGAGAGAATGTGTGTGGGAGAGTATATGTGTGGGAGTGTGGCTTTGTGTATTAGAATAATAATAATTATAATTAATGTGGCTGGATTGTCATTTATCAATTCCAAATGACTTGAATTATCTCTAAAACCATCATGAGCGGGGCATGCTTATTTAGTTAGGCAACTGAAATTTTAGTGGTGTCCATAATTATGATTAGTATTGCACCTCAAAATTCTTTCCGCCTAATCATTTATTGTTATCTCTTCGCAATTGACCACGCAACCACTCCCTACTTTTAAAAACTAACTTTCGCTAGTTGGATTTATTTCCCACATATTTTAAAGAGTAGTGATAAATATACATAAATTGTATATGTATATAACGGACTTTTTTAAATATTTTACATTTAAATAAGTTTATAAATATTATTTAATTTAAAATAAATTAATATATTACATATTTACCCTTCTGCAATAATTTAAGAAAAAATTAACCTTTTCAAATTAGATATCTGCAAATTTAGAAAAAAGATTAACTTTTCCATTGGATATCTACATATTCATCTTCAAATCAATTTTATGGCTTGGTTTAAAGAATTTATCAAACCAATTTTTAATCATATCTTTGAAAATATAATAGGGACAATTTATTAAAAAATAATATAATTAATAATAAAATCAATTTAAATAAAACCGATTCAGTTTAATTTAAAATTTAAAAATATTATGTATGTACAATTATGTACATTTATCTTTTCCCTATTTTAAATTACTCTCGTTTCTGAAATATGTGATCTCCCCCTTCCCGTTAATCTCGTGATTGTTAAAAAATAAATTCTTGTCTTAATGGGAAATCGGAAAATAACATTTTAATTAGTTTGATATAATGCATGCACCATTTTCATGGCAATTGGATAGGATTTTTAAAAATTCATTTATTTATTTTTAGGGCAAAAAAGATTTATTTATGTGAACTTTTTTTTTAAAATAAATAGAATCAATGATGGTTCCTTATTTATCCTCGCGGCGACTCGAACCCCGACTTATTGATTGAAGGGGAAGCGTTTTACCTAATTAAGATGCACTTCATTATCGATTTATTTACGTGAACTTGAAATATCTTAAAATCTGCCTAAGAGCGTTTTACCTAACTAAGATGTACTTCATTATCGATTTATTTACGTGAACTTGAAATATCCTAAAATCTGCCTAAAGAAATTAAATAATCTTTCTAGGTGAGCACTAATTGACACCCTCCTCCCTTTAATAAGTTGCTCTCAGGTTTCAGGTCGGTATTTATTTATTTATTTTTACTTTTTTATTATTTTATTGTTTTGTAAACCAACATAATGAATGTGTTGAAATTGCTGGGGCAAAAGGGATTAGGGGCAGCAGAAGAGCCCTTTTTTTAGCTAGCTTTATTGTATATGTCATATAATATTTAAAGTACAATTCATAAATTATTTAAATATTATACATAATACTGCAATTATGTTTTTCCTTGTGATTGAGTTAGGTTTGTGGAATTCAAACATGGAAGTTTTGACTACACTGTACAAGTTTTTGTGATAATTATAATATCTCCATTAGATATGGCTATTTCATAATATTACTATTAATCCCTAATACTACTATAATTTAAATAAGCTCAGAGGCCCCACAAAGCTAAAAGTGGAATGTAGTATAGATGCTGTTTACAGTTTACCCGCCGTGGTCAACATGAAGGCGATGGACTATTTCTCAATATGGTTAGCAACATTTTTTGTTTGGTAGAAGCAGTGGCGGATACAGAATTTGAAAATGGAAGGGGCGCAATCCAAGAGCTACGGTTGAAAAGTTTCATTCAATTTCAGAACTTATATTTGCACGACGTTTTCTTCATTCTTTCAGTCACAACAATAGTTGATCCTAGCACATACGATTTATTCAAGCTTTATTTTTTCCAGATAAGCAAAAAATTTCAAGCTTCGAGCCGCAACAAAGACATATCCAATCATCGAGGAAGAGGCGACCATGTCATTTTACCGATGATGCTAAGGGAAAGTTAGTTGTCGGGGAGTCCGCCGGCCCCTCCCACCCCCCCGGTGTGTAGCAACATTTGGAAATAGGAAATGGAGCCAGATGTGATGGGTGGGCTTTTATGCATACTGACTGGCCCAACAACGACAATGAGGCCAGCCCAATTAATGTCCTGCCTTATTTGTATTTGTAGATAATAATTTGGGCTTCGATTTGATTGTCACAACACGTGATATTTGTCAAATAATAGTACATTAACTTTGAATCAATTTTAATTTCTTAGATGATTTTAACTTTCTTTTAAACATTAATCTCGATATGGGCTCAAATACTCCAACTTCTGACTTTTCAGTATTCGAGGCATTGGATCGGTAAAGGCTAAAGACAATTTTCGATAATTTCTACAAATTTTAAAAAAGAAAAAAAAAATATAATAGAGGCTTAAACCCCTCCCTATTTCTTACTAGGTCCGGCAATGTCTATATATATAATATTCATTTGTGTACCGCTTCTGAAATTGATAATAATCACTATTATTGCTAAAAATAAATAAAAAATCATTGCGATGTTCAAACGCGCATTATTCAACTTGTGAGCAGTATTTACAGAGATATGTCATCATCAATTATCAGTGGCACTCGTCCTACTCCGGCGTTCGGAATTGGCGGCGGACGGAACCCCGGCCGCCGCGCACTTAGCCGCCGTCCTCACGCTCTCGATGAGCGCCTCCGTGCGCGCCTCATGCGACAATATCTCCGACAGCTGATCGGTGTCGATGACCAGCCTCACTTTCCACACCCCCGTGTTGTTGTACCTCGGAAACACTTCCGCTTCCGAGAGCCGCCGCAGCTTCCCCTGATTGTCCACCGACATCCGGTACGGCGCCGCCGCATGATCACCTCCGCCGTCCTTGCCTTTATGTGTGGGGAGGAGATAGTAGTACTGCCCCGCGCAGAGGCTCTCGCTGTGGAGGAGCGGCGGGGAGTTGCGGCGCGGGCTGCCGAATATGGCGTGGCCGGGGAATTCGTTGGTGACGCACTCGGCGGTGATCGGAGCGTACAGCTCCATCACGCCGCCGTCGGGAGTCACCACTTTTACCATGTCCTCCACCACTCCCAGCCCTTTGAATATGCAGTTTCCCATCGATGCATATATAGTTTGTTTGGATGTGTTGGTACTAAATAAATGGTGTCAGTGTATATAGTCCTATATGTATGAAATACATGAGACCTATGAAAAATTATAGATTAATCAATTTGTATGATTGGGCGAATGTCGGTAGGGTGGTTCGTGCGAGTTTGCGGAATGGAATATGTGTGGACTCGGCCACAACCGACACAAGCATTCCTTTCTTTCTAGGGGATGTTATTGACAAGTAAAATCACCATTGACAAGACAATGAAGCGCAACTTAGTTGATAAGACGCTTCTCCTTCAACCAATAGGTCGGAGATTCGAGTCACCACGGGAATAAATAGGGAACCATTATTGATCCTCTCTTGAAAACAAAAAAAAATACAATTGACAAGGGATATTTAGGAGTGACAAACCCTAATAAAGATATATATATATATTTAATAACATTATTTATTAGTTGATATAAAAAATAGATATGTTGGTCCAATTAGTACTTATTCCATTTTAAGAAATAAATTAGGGTTTTTAATAGTTTGATTAGTTCTGTAATTGTTTTTTGAATTTTCTCTTTCGTTCTAAAAATATGTGGGTCGGTACATTTTATATTATAATCACCCTTTTTTAATAAACGTGTCTAAAAGAAATGAGACATTTCGAGTAAGACGGAAAAAGTACATTTTAAAATGACAAATTAGAGGTATTTGGAACTAAGATATGAGTATGTATTATTTTCTTGTTTATACTATGAATAGTCAAGCGTCGGTATACTACAGTTGTACTTGACATATATATATTTTCGGTACCATTCTGTATATATTTTGGGTTTAGAGATGAAATCCAGGTGGGGCATATTGTGTCTCTTATTCTATTTATATATATTACTAATAGTAGGTACACTCAGTGTGATATTAGCTGATATATGGTATTCGTTATATGGAGGATCCTTTATTCGATTTGGAATAAATACTAATATTACATCTTCGATTTCGAGTTAAGCATGTATATCCTTGTTATATTTTATCTCTTTGTTAATAGTGGCGGATCTGGGGCGGGAGGGAGCGGCCGATCTCCCTGACGGCTAACTTCTCCTTAGCATCATCGGTAAACCGACATGGTCGCTCATCCCCTGATGATCGGATATGTCTTTGTTGCGGCTTGGGGCTTGAAAAAATTTGCTTCTCTAGAAAAAATAAATCTTAAATAAATCGTATGTGTTAGGATCTGCTATTATTACGACTCGGAGGCCAAAGAAAACGTCGTGCAAATACATGTTCTGAAACCACTGAATGAGACTTTTCAACCGTAACTCTTGAATTACGTTATCTTCATTTTTAAATTCTGGATCCATCCCGTTTTGTTAATGTGAGATTTCCCTGGTCACATCGGTTATTACACAGAGAAATACTAGAATTTAATATAAAGAATAGTGTCGAAGGAAGAGTCGTCGTATTACATTTAACATTAATTATAGTAGTATCTTTTGCATGAATGGAACATACCATCAGTTAGTAATAAAAAATAAAATAAAATATTAAATTTTATACAAAAAAAGAGAAAGAAAGACAAAAAATAAAGAAAGGTGTCAGTGCGCGTTGAAATTAGACCGCTTGGTGTATAATAATATTCATAATTTGTCTGCTTCTTTCCAGTCTTAAATCAAGCAACCACTTGACAGTGATAAAGTAAATAAATAAAAAAGTTATGAAAAAGAAGGTAATCAACCACCATTAATTAAATGGTGATTTGATTGATTACTGTGCTTCCGCCCCCCACCACACGAAGGGACACCTATTTCTCATTATTCGATTCTATCATACTAGGGCACATCATGAGTGTCTGTGTCAATGACTCAATAGTATAAGTTGCTCTAATGGGCTACTAGGATATGCGAAGCCCATTTTAGCTCATTGGGTTTGCATTTAAATGGGCTACTTAGTTTAAAAGTTAGGCCCAATCAAGAGGTCCATTTTGAAAAACTAATCTTGCTGGCCTAGAGTGGTCGGCACTTTGCAGTCTGCAGTCACTAATTAGCAGGCTCTTGTGCTCACATGAACGTGAGTTTATCTAGAAGCACCAATGCACCATAATATCCTTTGGCACGTATATACATGCATTGAGCTGGACACTAGATAGTGTGTGTACGTGTGTGTGTCATCCTATAGTATATATTCTAGTTTTATAAATTCATGAAACATGTCGACGACATACATTCCACTTGTCCCACTTCTACTACTGCCTCTCTTGTAGAATTGCCACGATTACCATCACCAAATTCCCCCAAACCGTTTATCATGGCCGAAGAAGAACCTAGAGGAGAACCACCACACGGCCACCCCACCAAGATGGCCGCAGCCGACGAGAAGCACCTCCACAAGGAACCAGGCCCTCCGCCGCCCTATCCCGGCCGCGGCCGCTATCCAGCCAGAGACCCTCGCCGAGCCCTCTGCACCGTCATCGTCATAGTCCTAGTCCTCGGAGTCACCGCTTTCACTCTCTGGCTAGTCTACCGCCCCCACCACCCGAAATTCAGAGTCTACAGCGCCGCCGTGTACCAGCTGAACACCTCCTCCCCGCCGTTCATAGCCGCGAGCGTGCAGTTCACGGTGGTGACGAGGAACCCTAACAAGCATGTCACCATTTTCTACGACCCCTTTTCGGCGTATGTTTCCTACAGGAACCAGGCGATCACGCCGCCCGTGGCCCTGCCGCCTCTGTTTCAGGAGACGAGGAGCACAGTGGCGCTGTCGCCGCTGCTGGGGGGAGCGCCGGTGCCTGTGGCGGCTGAGCTGGCCAACGCGCTGGCGATGGATGAGGCGTACGGGATGGTGGGGCTGAGGCTGGTGCTGACGGGGAAACTCAGGTACAAGGCCGGAGCCATCAGGACCAGGCGTTACGGAGTTTATATAACCTGCGATTTGTTAGTCAGTTTGAAGAATGGCTTTGTTGGCAAACTGACTCTTCTTGAATCTCCGCCCTGCAAAGTTTATCTTTGACACTCCCATTACATTTTTCTGCCTTTGAACTATTTGCTTCAAATATTTTTGTATCATTCTCGCTCATCAATCACATGGTGCGGCATTAATTAATTGATCAGTGATCAATGATATATTGATAATAACAGTTATGTCATCATAAAACCGTCATGGTCACCCCTTCATCCGAATGATCGGATTTGTAGGAGAGAAACTGAGAAAAAGAAGTGTGACTATGATTGGGTTTGTTGGAGAGAAACTGTGAAAAAAGAAGTGTGACTATGTGAGAGTGAGAGAAAGAGAGTGAGAGTGAGAGAAAGAGAGTGTTGTATGAAGAAGAAAACTTTGAACGTATTGAAGATTATATTTACTTTTTTATCATTTTATTTCGCCACCTTCATTTTTTAGTTTCGGAACCGCTACTGATGACTGGATATATGTGCTTAGATTTTGTACAATGTGGAAAGAGAAACAAGATTAGATTTTGGTTGGCGGATGTGTCTTTTCGAAAAAGAGAATGCTTAGAGAGTTGGTAATGCATGAGAATTGATTCTTTGTTAACTACAAGCTATATAGTTAGGGAGTATTGCTTTATCATCCTCATATTCTCCACTAACATCAATCGAATCTTCATGCTTGCAGATAGGACATATTCTAGCTAGCTAGAGATAAGTAATCTTAATTTCAAACTTGTACTTGCCTTTGTAATGGATACTTAATTTTTTATATACTATCGCTCGGGTGGTATAATTAATACAAATCTTAATTATATTTAATTTTTGAGATAATTGTCATTTAAATTATAATTTTTTGTTGATTTCTGGTCAATTTCATAACCTTTGAAATTGTAACATAAAATCACAACTTTTAACATTTTTTTAATTATCTCACATATTAAAATTCCAGTGAAATTGGTGGTGACGTGTCAGCCGGAATTTCCGGCGTGGACAAAATGTTCGTTCTTCAAAACGATATCGTTGAAATAATTAATATTGATATCTTATAATAAAAGATATATCAATTTAATTTATCACATATTATTCCATACGGTGTACATTACCATACAGTGTACTATTGATATTGTGCGCGTGCCAACATCATCAATTTTCATTGGTACAAATTGGGCCTAAGTCCATACCGTTTTATTGGTACTCATTGGGCCTCGGTCCATTGCCACTTTCCTTCTTTGTTCTGCCAAGAGCCCTCTTTGTAATTAGATCCAAGAGATTGGATTTTAAACTTAAATTCGACTGGAATTGTAAAAAGAATTGAAAGCTCAAGGGTGATATTGAATTTCTTAAAACATTGTAAAGTCCAAAGTATTCAATTGAAAATAAATTAATTATGTTGGAATAGTTTGTTTGAAAATTTGGCCAAATTGAAACTTTGGGGTTAAATCCAATATTTAGACGCATAAATTAACTATTTAAAATGTTGAATTGACATATAAAGCTTAGATTGAAAACTTTGGATGGTTGCATCCGCTGCCGTATGATGGATCCAGAACCAAAAAATTGAGAGGGCGAAAATAAAATGATAAAAAATTAAATGTAATATTTAATGCATTTAAAGCTTTCGTTTATTTTTACAACGCATCTATCTTTCTCTTTATTCCATTCTCACACGATCACACTTATCTTTCTTAATTTATCTCCTACAAATCTGGTTATGGAGAACAATCATGGCGGTTTTACGATGACCCTAAAGAAAATTAGCTAGTGCAACCATGACCGATGGTGCCCCACCTTTGGTTTGGTCATATCCGACTAGCATGTATGTATGGACACAAAGCACACTACTGCGTATGACAATGACATGCACACACGACATTGGGGGCGGTTGAGCTTCCTCTGCCGCTACCACCCACACCCAGGCCATGATTCCATTCTTAATATTAATTCAACATTTTTTACCCAAAACATTTATTCTGAGTGACACATAATTTAATAAACTATAAAATTGAATATAAATAAATCAATAATTAAATAAATTTAAAATTAATTAATCATATCAAAATAAATAATATATTAGTTAGAATTATTTTTACGGCGAAAGAAGCAAGTGGAGGCCAGACGATGGATTTGGAGGAGACAATTCTAGATAAGGACAAGGATGGCCACGTAGGTGCGGTGGGTCCCACAGCTGTTCCGGCTTACGAGTCGAAATCTTTTCCCAACTCGGGACGAGTCGAGCGACTCTGTGCTCGACCACGAGTTTGTGGTGGAGACCTGCCTTTCTCTTTCTCTCTCCTCCCTCCCTACATGTATTCTAATAAAAAGAAAACAATAAAAGTGCAGGGCGGGGTCAGGGACTTCAGTAGGAGACTCATCACCCACCACCTTTTCGCCATCTGGCACCATCTCGTGCCCTAACTCCATTTTCTCACCACTGTTGGTTGCCTGCCAGCCTCAAATAAAACCCCCAATTTCTTAATTTTTCTTAATCAAATCTACTCTGTATTTACTCGTGGCTCACAATTTTCCTGACATAAAAAACAAAACCTGACAACCCGTTTACATTTTTTCTCTCTCTTCTCTCTCCCTGCTTTCCTCTTCCTTCTCTACTCTCTTCTCCATTGGAGCTGCTCCTCGTTAATTAGCAGGTTGCAGCGGTTAATTGCCTTTCCAACATAACCTCGTTGAGCTTGCAGACGGCGTGGTGGAGATTCCGGTCGACTATTTATGGGTTATATTCATGCACGATCAGATAGAGATCGGAGCTTTTGGACTGTTATCCCGCCATGACTATCTTCGAAGGTACTTCTCGAGCTCCCAATTAGCATAATAATAATAATTATTATTTATTTAATTGGTGATGCTGCCAATGTTGATGACTCACTGAGTCTCCCAGTATACTTGAGCATACTGATTGAACCATTTCTCTTTTTTCTTTTTCCTTTTTTTCTCCTTTCTCCCTGCTCTTTTCCTGCTTTTTCTTGGTGGATGCAAAGGTTAAGGCAACATGCGGTTCGTTTTGGTGAGGTTTCTGCATAAGGAGTTACCTACTACTTGTTTTACTGTACTTCCTTCTTTCGGATGCGGAGATGCGTTTCTCTTTCCTTGCTCTCTTTGTCTATCTATGTTTCCACTTCTAATCCTGCTTTTCAGACTACCGGCTTATCTACGCCTTAGTTAAATCCAACCAAAAAAATGGCTTTGTTTATTTTTATTATTTTATCTGTTAGTTTCCAATCCTGAGATTACTCAGATATTTAAACTAAAAGAAAAATTACTGCTTACGAAGATTGTATGATTGGAAACAGAAGCAGATTTCCTTTGAGTATTTTTGGTACAAGTTTTTTGTTACAAGTTCTTCTCTTTTGCAGTACTAGTGTTACTTTACCAAATCCTGTACAATAACACCATCACCACCACGGCCAAGTTGTTTGGCACTGTTACTGGAAGTGATGAACGAACGCACCCTCTTTTTATGAAACCTATCTTGGTTTTCTGTTTAGATGGACCCTTATTCATCTGGAGAAGACCTTATTATTAAGGTCTTGTTATTTATATTTCAATGGAATTCTAAACTGCTTCCTACCAATCACATGTTTATTCTAGAACCGTCAATATTTATTCTTTGTTGCAGACAAGGAAACCTTATACAATTACTAAGCAGCGCGAGCGATGGACTGAGGAGGAGCATAATAGGTTTCTAGAAGCTCTCAAGCTCTATGGACGTGCTTGGCAGCGAATAGAAGGTCTCTATTCTCTTACTTGTTTATTTTTTTATCTGTGACTGGAACCTGACTAAAGCTAATCCTGCAATTTGGTTCAGGTTGATTACATGCTTCCTTGTCTAATCATCTGCACATCATTATTTGTACCTGTGATTAAGATATATTTACGATAATTCCTTTTTATGAAATTTCTGTTTTTTGGGTATATTTTCTTTTGATTATGGAGTTGTCCCTGCTCTTCTTTCTGTTTTGTATCTGGTGTTGGCACAGAACATATAGGAACCAAGACTGCTGTGCAGATAAGAAGTCATGCACAGAAGTTTTTTACAAAGGTCAATTCTATTGCTTTCTTTTCTATCTTGTTCATGATATATGAAATTGCCCTTTGCTAGGTTTTAGATCTCGTGCTTGAAATTAGGCGAGTGGAACTAATTTATATGTTACATGTTCTTTTCTTATTAAGACTTGCACAATTGACAGTGTGCTTGTCATATTATCTTGTGATTCCTTGGGAGTAATGCATTTTGTGAAACTGTGATTCCTGAGGAACATTTTACATGAACTGTGGGTTCAAAGTTATACGAGATATTTTGTTTAAGTGTGAAGTATCATTTTAAGTAGTATCCTTGTCCTTTGATTCTATGTGTAGGAAAACATCACAGAATTGATACTACCGATGCTTCTGGAATCTAATGAGCTGTATTCTTGTGTGTTTTCATCTTGAGCTTCGGAAAATTTACCGACTCAATTTAAGTACTATGTATATGCATGGCTTATTATGGATAAACCGAGTGAACTATAACTTCTTCCAGTCTCTTTCCTCACTACTCTGAGAAGAATGAAATGCACACAAGAAAATCCATGTGACCTCCTCTGCCTCCTATCCTCCAAGAAATGGGATGTCAGCAATGTTGTTGGAACTAGCCATCGAAGTTTTGGAAGTCTATTCTATGCTTTATATTAATTTCCACTAAAGGTCTACATTAGAGGGAGTAACAAAGTGAGACTTTGGGAGGACGCTTAGGTGGATAATGATTCGTCATGAATGTTACACCCCTCATATTACTGTATTTCTTCTTACCATTACAAACCTATTGTTTTACTTGTCTCCTAGGAGTTTTGGACCCATGTGGAAATTCTGTTGCAAGTCATTTTCCAATATTTTTTATGAATGCTTCAACCTTTATTCCTATTCCTTA
This sequence comes from Monilaria moniliformis, assembly GCA_034509125.1. Classification (NCBI taxonomy): domain Eukaryota; kingdom Viridiplantae; phylum Streptophyta; class Magnoliopsida; order Caryophyllales; family Aizoaceae; genus Monilaria; species Monilaria moniliformis. The sequence goes on along the minus strand of JAYDZE010551614.1, from coordinate 2,397 downwards.
CCTTTAGGCTACTAGAAGGTTCTGGTGCCTAGAAAAGTTAAGATCTTTTCATGATTATTTGTGTTGATAAGTTATCAACATGTGATGTATTACAAACATGCTTCTCACACGTTCTTCTTTCTTTAATAGAAATCAATTAAAGACCTAAGTTGTGTCTTTCAATATTGCCCTTCTACCTTAAATTTTGGCCCTGTTGAATTAATTAGACCTACAATGGCATCATCCATGACCGGTCAGTGATTTATTTTTGTCTAATCTAGGCAATTCATATTCAAAGAGAGTGAAGCGTTACGGGGGTGGGGGTGTTATTGTTTCAGTCCTCTAGTGGCTATTTTAACTTGAAACGGAATATGAGAACTTATAAGGCGTTGGACATCCCCCACTTTAATAGTATGTCATCCCAAAAGGGATTGAAAAGTTTCAGGTCTTGTTTTGTTGCATTACATGTAGACAGAGGTTGGACTCATATCCTTAGGGTGTTATTACCTTTTTGGGAATTACTAATCCCTTTGTACTAACTCCCACTTTTCCTTATAAAACATATGATTAAGTATTTGAAGGATTACATTATCTAACAAGTTCAAAAGATATTCAATCCATCGAAGTATTTGGTAGTAAATTGGAACCAAAAAATAGCATTCCTAAAGCAAGTGCAAGCGTCTAAGGATGAAGAAGCAGAGGAGATGTGGAGTCAAGAAGGATAATAGAGGAAAAAAAACTTAATTCTCAATTTACTTCCGAAATTGCATTATATTGCATTATATATATAGAGGGAAATACACTGGTTTGGCATGATAATATGACTCTGTTGCAATTTTAGCCTAATAAATCATTAATACATTATTCAAGTCAGATTCGTGACAAATTTAGCCTGAAAGTGAATTTCAGCATCCGAAAGTGATTTTCAAGATGGGAAGACCAATGAGGAGGAAACTGCTCGTAACAGAATTATGGTAATGATGAAAAAACGTAAGGGGAATAGAAGATTGCTTGTAAGGATGTGAATCCTGCCAAACCCAAAGGTTGGCCCGAATAAACAGAGAAAAGAAGGATTGGTCAGAACATTCTAGTATGAAATGGGTTCAGGCTAGCCAGTTCGGTTAAGCCAGCCCTTTTTTGGTTGTGAATCTTCTCCGACCAATTTATATTTGAGGTCCATGTATTGTTAATACACATCCAAAACAGAGAAAGACAATGTATTCTGTATTTACTTTAGATCATTAAGAGCACAAAGTACAAATGACTTTATCTCATTGATAAGGCTGAAATTTGTGGTTTGCTGTTATGAAGAGGCCAGGCACCAGCGATTATCTACTAAGATACTGAATTGGATATTCTGACTCTTTTTGGGTTGTCAAAAGGCGCATTCAGGATGGTGTAATTCTAATTGATCTTGTGCATATTTAGGCTTAAATATTCTTCCCTTGTTAGTTTCCTGTATGCTGCTTTTTTCTGTACCTTGGGATAATTTTGTTCGACACTGTGTTGTGATGCTTAATTTATTTTCTGTAATCCAGTTGGAAAAGGAGGCCATTTTTAAAGGAGTTCCAATTGGGAAATCTCTTGACATCAAAATCCCTCCACCACGGCCTAAAAGAAAACCGAATAATCCTTATCCTCGAAAGATAAGCGCAGGAACTTCTGCTTCCCAGGTGGGGGTGAAGGATGGGAAAATATCAAATCCAGTTTCTTCCTCATGTCAGAGTAAAGTGACCATCGAACCTGAGGTATGAGATGTTCTTTATGCTAGCAGTGTTATATTTCATTGTACGAATATGTACAATCTTCTTGCTATTACTTGTATTTGTTTCCTGTCTCTTGTATACCTTGTCTTGGCAAGGAAGTACTCTGATCTTTATTTTAGTTTTTTGTTTGTTAGTTCACTTGAAATCAACATATTAATTTTTGCCGTCACTGTATGTTCTACCAGAAACCTTCCGATGATGAGAAAATTGGAAACAGTAAAGAATACCATGACAAGGATAATTGCTTTGAGGCTTTCACTCTCAAGCCAGCACCCTGTGAATTTCCATCTTCAGCAAATGAAATTGCATCTGTATCTGATGCTCCTAAAAAATCATGTACTTTTAGGCAATATATCCCACTCTCGGGTGAAGCAATGGATCAGGATGAAACCATTGCATCCCAGGTCACTACTGAAGCCAAAAGATTTCAGATGGAGAAGTCTGATAATGACCAGCCTCTTCAGGATAAGCTCGCCTTCAAGATTGCAAATGTTGTTGACCCGTACCGTTTTCAAGAGAAATCTGTGCATACTAAAAATATAGATGAGCTGAAGCAGTCTGAAAATGTTGATACAGTGGGAACTGCTGATGCACCGGCCACACAAAATTATCCTCGCCATGTCCCTGTGCACATTCTAGATGGGAGCTTAGG
>JAYDZE010551603.1:0-13475 GCA_034509125.1 Monilaria moniliformis | reverse complement strand
AAACACAAGAATAACACTATTATATAAGGATTCAGTAACTATATCCAGACCAAACACATGTAGAGAACGCGGCCTAATTATACAAAACATCATGCCGTGGCTTTTGATATGTGAAGTGATATGTATGTCTGTAATTAAACTATTTCGTAACTTAGATGTATAGATAAACATGCCTACTATGTTCTTTAATATGCAAAGTAGAGTTGCTTGGCCAAGGTTGTAAATCATCAAATTATTGATATTTTATATAAATTATAGTGAGAAAACTTACATAATTATGTTGATTGGAAGATAGAATTGTCTCATTCATTGTTTTTTGCCAAAGTAAAAAAATGGTTCATGGACTCACATATATATGTACATTGAGTAGAAGTAGATCAATATATAATGATCCATTGTATTATTTCTAAACCATACACAACAATGGTTTCTCATCTAAAAAGGTGTTCAAAAATCAACCATGACCAATTAACAACTGAAAATGTTATCTGAGTATAATAGAGATCAGTCCTAGTGCACCCAAAAAGACTTGGTACAATGGGTTGAAAAAAGTTTCAATCTGAAAGTTAGTCAAACAACAATATCTCTCAAGCGATCAGTGGAGATCTTATTGGCTGACTTTGGAGACACGGTTCTTCTATGATTCAAAAACCAGCCATGTATCTGAACATGGAAAAGGTTGTTTATGAGTGGTTTTTCCAACATCAAGAACGAGTGAATATAACCAGACAACTAATCTTGGAGAAGACGAATGAGGCGCTAAACTTTTACATCCTAAGAGTCCTTCAAAGCATCATCTTTCGGAAGGTTGGCTTGAGAATTCAAGACTAGGCAAGGTATCAAATCATATCGCCGTTTTGGAGAGAGTGGCTCAGTCGACACACATGATATAGAGAAGAAATTAGAGAACATAAGGGAAAAGATCAATTAATTTATGATGAAAGATGTTTTTAATATAGATGAAACTAATTTGTTTTACAAGTTACATGTTGATCATTTCACTTGCAACAAAATAACTTGAGGGTAAAAAATAGGATAAGGAAAGACTTACAGTTGTTATTTGTTGCAATAAGAATAGCTAAAGAAAATTCATCTATGGATTATTTGTAACTATGCAAAGTTATGTTGTTTTAAGAATATCAATATAAATAACATCGATTGTGAATATCGTGCCAATAAGAGAGCATGGATGACTGGGGTACTTTTTGAAGAATATCTTCGTTGGTTGCATGAACAAATGCATGGTAGAATTATTATTTTTTGGATAGTGGATAATTGTCCAACCCATTCAAGCAATATTCAAGGGCTGCAAAATGTTGAGTTGTTTTTCCTTCCACCAAACATGACTTCGAAAATCCAATCATGTGATGTTGGGATAATAAGAGCATTTAAAATGTACTACTGCAAAATATTATACTGTAAAATTTTGGAAGGCTATGAGTTGGACATATCTTCTCTAGAATAGATTAATGTTCTAGATCGATGCTATTAATATGATAATCTTAGCTTCGACAACAAATGTCCAACAAGGGGCAATAACAAATTGCTTTCAACATTGCAAAATTCGTTTGGTGAATCAAACTGGTTCAAGTAATTCAAATGGTGCAACTCTCGGAGAAGACATTTGTGAGCTTGAGAATATAATCACTGGTATGCCTTACTAGAATAAAATGAATGTGAATCACTTGCTAAACTTTTCCGGTGAAAATTGTAATGAATGTTATGAAGCTCAGAGTTTGGAAGAAATAATGGTTGATGTCATTAAAAATTCGGTAGATGATGAAGCGAGTGATGATTCAATAGCATTGCAATCAATCACTCGAAAAGAAGCATTGTAAGCGGCAACAACTTTTCATAACTTTTTATTGCAATATGAGAAGATAATAATGCATCTCTCAGGGTGTGGTGCAATTGGGAGATATAAAAATTTAAAGTACAACAAAAAGCAAGTAACAATAAATTCATATTTTACTAAATTGTTTTAGAATATTCAAAAAGATAACATATATATCTGGAAAACTTTTAATAATTATAAATTTATAGTTTAATCGAGACCTTATATATACGCTAGAATTTCTAAAGAAACTATTATCTTATTATTTAGATATTGGTGTCTAAATTTAAATTGGTCCCAAGTTGGGACTAGATTATTAGTTTTATCAAAATTATAATTTATTAAGTATTATTTTAAGGAAGTTTCGCTGTAGTTTACAAAGAACATAACGAAAAGAATATAAAGCAAGATATAAAATGTAGAAAATGATAAACAGAGAGCAATTGATGGGTACATGCGTGATATTTCCTATTCAGTCATACATCACTCATATGTGAAATAAGAAACTATAGATTCAATAGATCAAATTCAGTTTTATTGAAATCTAAAACTCATTAGAGACTTATAAATAAATAGTTCCCAATTATAGAAAGCAATTTATTATGTTCTGTGTCTCCAATTTTTTGTGCTTTTCAAAAAATATCCTCAATCTACATTTTGTTTTCTCTTCAAAAATCATTAATTTTACAAAAAGTTTAATTGATATCTAGCTTTACATAATCCGATGACGGAACGATGAGTTAGTTTGGCCGAATTCTCTGAAGGGTCATAATTTAAATGAGATGATTTTTTCTTAAATTAATCGTGATTTATATCTCCTAACTATCAATATTTTCAAAACAAGTATTCCCAACAAATGAAGCATATATAAATTATAATTTTCCCAAACTTAATTATGGGTTTTTGAAGGAAAATGTGAAAATTGGGAACATAAAATATGCTTAATCATTTTGTTATCAAATTATATTAGACATAACGTAAATCAATTTTTTTATAAAATTTGAGGATTTTTAAGAGAAACCTAAATGGATTTCTTGACAATCGATGAAAGTTAGGGATATCGATTATGATAAACCCTTAATAGTTCAATTTCAATGATCAATAGTGGAAAACTGTACCCTGAGATTTAATTTGAGTAGTACTTGTGGTATACTTACAACTATGTTTTTTTGGGATAATGTATGCTCAACTCAAAGTGGTTAGATAATCATGTGATGTGCAGCATCAGAAACCAATAAATTAACGTGACAATGAATTAATGTTGGCATGCACATCTGGGCCGACATATTTTGGCCAAGAGTAAATAAATTTACAACCAAATCCCTTGAAAAACAAGTACATCAGGAAAGCTGAGTTAACATCAATCATAAGAATAGACACTCATTTAATTCAAAATGAAAATAGAAAGTACTACTAATATTAGTGAAATTAAGCATCTATAAATTGAGTACACTGAACAAATTAATCATCCATCAAGAAATTTAGTTAACACTCTTGAGAAGAAATATTTATTTTAGGACTAATCATATTTTGCTTTTCTAATTTTTAGCCTTCTTTTCATAAAATGTCCATAGCTTACCTTTTTTTTTCAAAACTTTTAATTTTGCGAAAAGTTTGATTTATGTCCCGCTTAACATAATTCGATGAAAGAATGATGAGTCAGCTCGCCGCATACTTAGGTGGATTAGGAGGATCTTTTTCCATATTAATTTTATTTTGTGTTCCCAACTTGTTCTTAGAAAATCTTCAATTTTGAAAAAAGTTTGATTTATATCCATTATTGTGGACAATCTAAAAAATACTAAAATTTGGGACACAAAACATGATTAACTATGTAAAAGAATTCATCTAATCTATATATAATACACCTAAGAATTTGGCAAGATGATTCATGGTTTTGTGATCGGGTTTGATCAAGCGGGATATAAATCAAAAATTTTGCGATGTAGGAGATTTTTTAAGCAAAAATCTAAGTTGGAGACATCATCTTGAAAAAAAAAATGCTGAAAATTGAGTAGAGAACCTTTATAGAATTATAGTATATTCATCAAACTAACCTTTTGATTGATATTTGAAGGTTTTTTGTGATTAATGTATGAAGGTTATTGACACTATTTTCCAACTGTAAAATATGTTGGATTTCTATGTAAAGAAGTTTATGAATGTTGCTGGAATTAAATAGATATTACTATTGGTATGATTATGTTTTCTTTCTATATGAATTGAATTTGAAATTTTGATTGAGTTTGCATAAACTCAACACAAGGTTCATGGATAGGGTAAAAAAAAAATTCTATGTCGTTTATGTAAACATTTCTATGCACTCGAAATTACCACTAGAATTTTACAAGTGCTTTACCTCGAGGCCTCTTTGAAGCTTAATCGAAAGCTACAAAAAATCCAAAAAGCAAATGGGATTTTTTGTCCCATAATTTTTGTGTTTCACCGTGTTCCATTAATAATTTTTTTTTCATAATATTTGTTATGAAATAAAAATTTGTTATAATATAATATAATATATCATGACTAATATTTATAATAAAAATATAATTTTATAAGATTATATATAAAAATTTTGGAATAATCAACTAAAGTAATCATTATTTAATCAAAATATTCCAAAATTGTAGTATATAATTTTTTAAAATTCTAATTTTTTTATTATAAATGCTAATTATAATGTATTATATAATAAATTATTATTTTATAATAAATACTATTAAAATAATAAAATTATTAATGGGATTCACCTATATAGTAGGACATGAAAGTTTGTAGAAGAGAGACGTCTCATATGAACATGAAAAATGGTGCCTATAATTAAACTAAAATTACCCATAACATTATCTAAAAGCCTGAACCACTTCATTTTATTAAATTAAACATGAACTCATTGAAAGGGTACCTAAATTTCACGATTTGTTTTATGACGATCTACCTACGAATGGGTAATTCTATCATATGCATTACGTAATATACCAATTCATCGATTTTGCGATATACGTCCTACGCAATTATTCTCATTTTTCGTAATAATTTGTACCAAACTCTAGTGCGCCCTGCCGCGCCGCAATCAGTAATTAATTACTTAACTATATTCTATATATATTATTAATTAATTAATTAATTAGGGGTTAATTTGGATTCATTTTTAACTGGAATTTGTTATATTTTAAAAAAATTATTAATCACAGTTAGAATTTAATAACGAGTCTACATTCTGATGCGTATAAATGTGGCTGAACAAATTACGAGTCTTACTGGCACCTATCGCAAAATAAATAAATAAATAAATAAATTGATATAGTATACGTACATGGTTCATATAATTTCCCACGATGGAAAAAACCACAACAACTTATAATAATTTAATAAATAACACTTTATGGTCCAAATAATATGATTCTTTTGAAAAAAATAATCATGAATTTCAAATACAATATGGTATTTGACAACCTAAACTTTTACTCATTGCATCCTGGAAATTTAAAACTGTGATAACTAAATGCAGTAGTATCATTTCCCGTCGTGTCTTATCTCAATGTTTGCTTGAAACTTGATAATTAAAATTTTCACTCTGAGTCGCTCTAAATAAAAATTAAAAATAAATAAAGCAGTCTGACCAATTTGGACTGCCAGCTTCTCTAAGATATTTTTTTAGAAAAAGAATTAATAATATTAGAATAGACAAAACCAACTATCAATCTGATCTGTATGAAGATCTACATTAAATTCTGCAACGCGGTTCTATATTGGTCAAATAATATATCTCTCCTACATTTTTTTCTTTAAAATAATAGTGTGTGTTTTGGCGCTCCAAACTATGTCGGTGATTAAAATAAAATTCAATAAAGAAAATGAAATAATTGCAAAAATAAATAAATAAAGATTTCGATAAGCAGGCCCTGTGAGAATTTGCATTTTATGTTGCTATCCCCAGTTAACGCCTGAATGAATTTGCACTATCTATTAAATTATATTAGGGATTAATTAGTATATACATGAGATGCACTACCTCCAATATCTAGGAATTAGTTGATATATATAGATTTTCCTTGTAAACTGGATCAACCTAACATGTAGTCTAGGCATTGAACTTAAGTACATTGATTGTTTTTATTATTTTGTTTTCATATTATATGTTTTTTTCCCTATCTTCATGATCCTATACGAGGTTTCCCAGTTTCTATGATCCTAAATTCTTTTGTAATCTCATACCTAATATCAAAATTAGAGCTTTCAAAACTAAATGCTAATTAGGCCTACTCGCTTAAGAGTTTTCTGAAAGTAGATATAATAAATAAGATCTTCAAGTCAACTATAAATGGACCCTTTGTGTGTGTGGAAACTTCCTCCATATTTGGATATTTTATTACACAAATAGATATATTTGAGTGATTAAATATTTAGAATAAGCTAGAGTTCATATAAAAACAAAAGTGGAAAATGAGTCGAATGAGAATTCATAATTATTGTGAGAACGTATGGTATCAGTTCTTCGATCTCAAAGATCTACAGATACTTTATTGGATGAATGTATCACCCGAATTTGAATTCCATGAAGAGCGGAAATTTTATTTTTCTACTGTATTAATTTCACGCTTCTCACAAAAATTATAATTCTTGGGAGAACCAACTCTTGTAAAAGTGTATAAGATGAAGCAAACCATCACTAAAAATATATACTCTAATAAGAAGTTTCTCTAAAATCTAAATTTTGTTATAGTCTTATTCTATCTATGATTACCTGCACCTTCCTTACTCTTAAAGTAGTTAGATTCTAGTTTTGTTTGTCATTGATGAGCATAAGTAAAATATTCTAACGTTTGAATTTATTCATATGATCAAACCATCAATAGCAAAAATTTCCAAAAACTCTACGATATGCGCATGGTTTGACTCACAAATGGCACGTAATAAAAACAAGAAAACATGCACACAAAATCCAAAGTGAAGGTAGATTTTCCTAGAAAACTATAGTAACAAACCCAGTAGCCCCAAGTAGGCAAAGTATGAGTGAGAGAGAGGGGAGAAAGAGAATGTGTTCTCACATTGTCGCTGGTATATGAGTCACATGGTATCTTGATATTAAAATGAGCACCGCAATTTTGATAGCTGGCATAAAGTCTTGGTGACCATAAATGCTAAGGGCCACTTTCATAATATATAATAAGATAAGGGGGCCTGTCCTAATTTTACTTGGTCCTGCAATTCCGTCATTGGCCCCCTCTCTCTCCTCTTTCCATCTGTAAACCTCACTCTCTCATCAAATACCAAAAAAGAAAGTGGCCTCCAACTAACCTCTCCTCTACTTGCTTACTTTAGATGACCTATAACTATAAACTTTTATTGTTAGAAACTACAGTAAAGTATCTTTATTATAAGTATGACTGATTTGTGCAAATTCAAAAAACAAAAAAAAAAGTTACACAAGATATATTATAAGATAAACTTAATAGTTGTGTGGAGATGCCATAAAATACAAAAAATTGAAGAGATTATTTTATGTTAAATTTTAATTTTTCATTAGACAATAAAAAATTGTTTTATTCCAAGTTTTCATACACCGTCTCATTTTAATCGAACTATTGTCTGTATACTACTATGTCATGTGTTCACCAAAATATCAAATTGACGCAAACCTAGTGTTATTTTGGTGAAATCAAATCCACTTCATCGATTGTATATTCTACAACATTTCATTGCACAATATATATGTATACATATATATTAACTAGAACCCTACTCGTAATATATATATGTATACATATATATCAACAAAAAACCATGCCATAAATAATAAATACAAAATATAAAACTTTCAGAGGAAAATTCTGGTTCTCATAAACGTTGAAGAGCAATAAAATATCTAAATCACATTTCACAAACATATAAATAACACATTATAAATCTAATATATCACGATTTAAACATCATTATAAAATTTCCCCACCCCACCCCACCCCCCGCCCCCCCGCGATCTCATCTCTTCCTCCAAAATCTTCTTTATAATCCAATCCTCCACACTCTTCCCTCCTCAGGGTTCACATAAAAACGAACTCACTCCCAACCCTCAGAAACCAACAAACAGAAACATATATAAATTTTATTATTAAAAAAAAGAACCAACCGAAAAAAACTTCAAAAAAAAAAAAACAGCAGCAATGCAGTACGGCAGCGGCGGCGACACGAGCAAGACAACGAAGCTGGAGCGTTACAACAGCTACATCCGGCGCGTGAATAGCACAAAGCTCCTCCAAGCCTCCTCAAAGCTCCTCTTCCGCGTCACTCTCCTGGTCGCTCTCCTCCTCATCTTCTTCTTCACCCTCAACTACCCACCCCTCTCCTCCTCCTCCTCCCACCCCCACCCCGCCCTCCACTTCTCCTCCGCCTTCTACGGCGCCGGCGCCGCCTGGGAGAAGCAGGTCCGGCGCTCCTCCACCCCCCGCCGCCCCAACGGCTTCTCCGTCCTCGTCACCGGCGCGGCGGGCTTCGTCGGCTCCCACTGCTCCCTCGCTTTAAAGAAGCGCGGCGACGGCGTCCTCGGCCTCGACAACTTCAACCCCTACTACGATCCCTCACTCAAGCGCGCCCGCCAGCAGCTCCTCGAATCCCACCAGGTCACATTTCAATTGTTATACTTAAATCGTATACATACAAGATTTTATTCCTCCCATCCAAACTCGTCCTTGAAAACAAAAATACAATTTCGTCCTTGCATTTCTGAAATTCTATTACCGTCTCCTTCCACCAAGTCTGAGATGGCGATTAACCGGAAATTTTTCTTTTCAAATCACTATGTTTAAGTTCTATTTTACATTTTTCCTAAGTTATTATACATAATTATTTAATTTTATCCGTCTAAATTTATTTAAAAATACAAAAATATAATTTTACTCTTTCTCCTCCCACCAAGTCAGTGATGAGATCAGCCGGCCAATTTCATTCTCAATTATAATATCTAAGTTGAATTTCGTATTTGTCTCGAATCTTTTAATTATATATGACATTTTAATTTTGTCTGTCCAAATTGTCTCCTAAATGCAGAAATATAATTTGAGGAAAATCGCTTAAATTTGTATTTAGATTGTATTCATATTTTTCTTGATTTCATATATACAATATTTTAATACCGTATGCCCAAACATAATTTCTAAATACAAAAATACAATTTGGCCCCTGAACTGCAGGTGTTCATCGTGGAGGGCGACCTCAACGATGCCGACCTCCTCCACAAGCTCTTCGACATCGTCCCCTTCACCCACATCCTCCACCTCGCCGCCCAAGCCGGCGTCCGCTATGCCATGCAGAACCCCCTCTCCTACGTCTCATCCAACGTCGCCGGCTTCGTCTCCCTCCTCGAGGTGGCCAAATCCGCCGACCCCCAGCCGGCCATAGTCTGGGCCTCCTCCAGTTCGGTCTACGGCCTCAACACCCAGGTCCCCTTCTCCGAGTCGGACCGGACCGACCGGCCGGCCAGCCTCTACGCGGCCACCAAGAAAGCCGGTGAGGCCATCGCACACACATACAACCACATCTACGGTCTGTCCATGACCGGTCTCCGATTCTTCACGGTCTACGGACCGTGGGGCCGGCCCGACATGGCGTATTTTTTCTTCACGAAAGATATTCTTCACGGCAAAGGGATAAACGTGTATGTCACGCACGAAGGGGACAAGGAGGTCGCGCGTGACTTCACGTACATCGACGATATCGTGCGCGGGTGCGTGGGGGCGCTCGACACGGCGGAGAAAAGCACGGGCAGCGGCGGGAAGAAGCGGTCGGCGGCGCAGCTGAGGGTGTACAATTTGGGGAATACGGCGCCGGTGACGGTGGGGAAGCTGGTCGGAATTTTGGAGAGCCTTTTAGGGGTTAGGGCTAAAAAGCACGTGCTCAAAATGCCACGAAACGGCGACGTTCCGTACACGCATGCTAACGTGAGCCAGGCGTATAGGGATTTCGGGTATAAGCCGACGACCGATCTGGCGGCCGGGTTGAAGAAGTTCGTGAAGTGGTATGTTGGGTATTATGGGATTGACTCGAGGGTAAAAAAGGAAAGTCAGGAGCAGGCAGCGGATGATTAGAGAAGATGTTGCTGGGGCCGTGTTTTTAAATTATAATTTATTTTCCACTTTTTTTTATAAAGAGGAATTGTTGTTGGGGTATATGCATTTGGATGAATTTATAGTATTAGGAAAATAGATTTTAGATCTGTGAATTTGGGGTTGCAATAATGGATCCTATGAAATTAGGGTGAACAGAAAAAGGGGTTGGAATCTGTACCCAAAAAAAAAATGTGGTGCAGATCAACCGTCGTAAATTGTATTATTATCAACTGCATAATTTTGTTGGAATTGTTTCGAATAATTGTTTTTGTGTGTGTGTGTGTGTGTGTGTGATTTGGTCTTATTTAATCATGATGGTGAAAATTGATCAAGATTTTGGATCTGTTTGTTTAGTTGCATACATGATGATGATGAAGAAGAAGATGGGTTGCATTGCATGATTGTTGTCTGCAAAGAGTTGTTAGCAACAGCCAAGTGGAAGTGGGGCTACTCTTAATTTGGACGTTTTATAGTGGGTTTAACTTTTAAGTGCTAATAATTCTTGTGATGTTTCTATTTCAAGACCCAGCTGTTTTAGATAATACACTTTTATTTGTTGAACAAGTTAGTGCTCAAATAAATATTTATGGGTTTGAGACTATTAAATAATTGGAAATAGCTATTGTGGGTTTTCATGAGAAAAAAAAAATTATCTACAAATATCAATTATATAAAAATAGCATGTATATTAAATTGGATGATATCGTCAATGGATCAAAAATTCAACATAGAACATCATCGCGCCTGTGTAGCATATAATATCAAACAATTGGTCACTCATTTGAGATTAATGTAATTGTAGATATTTCAACTATGTGTACATAAATAATAGGCTTCTATTATTAATTTACCCATTTCATAATGAAGATTTGGCGGGCATGTATATGCTGTATGCACCCCTCCATTTCTTTGACTATATATATGCACTTCCTTTTTAATTCCATTCCATTATTATAAATGTTATTTTCATAATGATCATAATTAAGCATCACATAATTACAAGATTTACTCCTAATTGACAAACTCGCTCTAGATATCAAATTACATTGAATTGGCTTATTAAATTTCCATTTTTTTTATCTTAATAGCTACTGTTTTTTGTCTTTACTAAAATATTAATGATGTTAGTATATATATATATATAGTATTTACTTAGAGATTATTATTCCGCCAATTTAGCCAGCACACAATGAGGAGGCAGATCCTACTAGAGTGAGTATTATCCTAGAAAATATCATAAACATAGTGGGCTAAGCAGATTTGAACTTTAGTTAGTTAGCAAAATGTGTTTAGGAATAGGTGAAAAAGTGGTGATCCTCTAATCTAGAAGCTATAGAAACCCCCAAAAAGGAGCAGTCAAAAATCATGGAATGCTTCTTCTACTTGTAGAAACAGCAGTGGTCACTCTTGGAAGAAAAAGCTGACATAAATTTTTTAAGTTTATAATGGTGTCTTTACTATTTCAAGAAATGGACCTCATAGTTTTGCGTACATCCCTTCTGATTTGTTGCCCCACCATACCGGCAAATACAACCAACAAACCTCACTCTCTTACCTATCCTGTGTGACTGTGTCACATATTTTGTTTTCATCCATCACAACCATCTCTATATATAGGAATAGGAAGATCAAACAAATAATTATTATTGATTATAGTCCGAAATTGTGATTTGAGACTCCTTATGCACAAACACTTTATAATTATTTTTTTAATATGATATCATCTTAGTTTATCATAATTTTTTTATAAAATAACAATCAACACATAGAATATAGAAACTTAAATTAATAGCCATTATGATAATTGTTCATATTACAAAAAAATATATATTAGAAAAAAATTTATCCTATTTAATAAACCAATACTCCCTCCGTCCCAATTCAGATGACCCACTTTCCTTTTCAGTTTGTCCCAATTCAGATGATCAATTTCCTAATATGGCAAAAAATTAGGAAATAATAAGGGACATCTAATTCCACTTTATTGCATTAATTAATAGTTTTTTATCTTTCTTCATTAGTTTATCTAACAACTTTTTCTCTCTCCTTCTCATTTCTCTCTCCTTATTAATTCATCCACCAACTCCTTCTCTCTCCACTTAAACTTCCTAATTAAAAGCTCCTAAGATACCGTGCCGAAACCCAAATGGGTCATCTGAATTGGGACGGAGGGAGTACAAGGCATCACAATTATGAACCACGACCACCAGAAAACAAATAAATTTGACAGCAACCAAAAAAATTAACTAAAGGCATCATGAAACAGTGAGTTTTTACCTCCATCATTGCCATAACACTATCTTTGTTAGTCCGCAAAACCTGCATGACACTTTCACAAGTGGAGCGGAAATTTCCTTCGATACCACTAACCTCCATTGCTTTGACAAGCATTCTTGTGAGCCGAAAAGGAACCTATACCAACCAAAATATGTATTACTAAGAAAAATGCACAAACTTCCACTTTTTCCAAGAATAGAAAGAACAAAAAGCAATCTCTCCAACCTTTTCTGGAAACTTTTCCCGGTTCATTGAAGCTTCGAAGCAATCCCCAAAGTCGATGTGCAGTATCTTACCACTGCCAACAATATCTTTTCTAAATAAACTAAGAAAATTAAACAAGTGACGATCATAAATTTGTTATATCATTGGTACCTGAATCGATGCAGCATGAGGTTGCTTGGATGCCGATCACCCAAGCCAAGCAAGTAACCAACCTGGAAAAGGTGGGAGTAAAATTTAAAGCTAGAAAATGTGCAACAGGCTAGTATTCAAATTATCTTCTTTTCATTGACAATAACTTAGTAAGCTTAAATAAATAAAAAATGTAGGGCAGAAAACTATCATTTTCATTGACAGTAACTTGCCAACTTCTTAACAGTACTCAAATTTATTCGACATTGTTCTACACCAAAATAAGTATGTATCTCTTTATAATTACATATTTTGTATTTTGTGTATTATATATAAATATTGTATATATAATTCCATAATTACGTTAAATAGATATGTATGTATGTCTAAACCATACATATACATATATGACGTAAGTTCATAATCGCTGTTTAATTATCAACTTTTGTCATGGTTTTATAGACATGTCTACATGTAAATGTTTTTAGAACATAACATCTTCACATTTAAATGTTTTTTCAGTTAAAAGAGACATTAGAGTAAAGCTGGCATGAAATATCACTCTGCAAGCGAGGAAGAAGGCCTTCCATATTCTGTAAAACAATAAATAGGCAAAATACAAACCCACATCCACATACACACAAGCAAAGGAAACAGGAGAAAGTTATATATCAGTATCATAGTAATACTTGTGAAAACATAACACCAAATATTCCGAAATAATCCAGAAACCTTTACAGCTAATTCCGTAATAGCAAAAAAATCATTAACAAACCTCTACTAGGCAATCAGACAAATAGAAGGGGAAAAAACATTACCATACTCATGACAGCTAAGCTTCTTGTATAGTTGGTCCTCCTGTCCAACCAGACTTCTGAAGTGCGACTCTTTAGCCAGAGCACCTG
>JAYDZE010551592.1:0-13477 GCA_034509125.1 Monilaria moniliformis | reverse complement strand
AAGCCACTTACTCCTGTTCTTTGTTGGTTCAGCCCCCCACTAGTTGCAATAAGTAAGTATCCATTTGAAAACCGTTCGCGTACAGGAGCTATTGATCATCATTAAATGAAGGGTAAACCACAATAATAATATAAAATAAAAGAGTTGTAAAGGAAAAGGCTGAAGCTGACAAAGGAATTAAATTTTTTATGCCCAAACTTCATGTGATCATATCTTAACCCAGCTTATAGTTATCTTGTTCAAGATAAACATCCTTGATCTTCTTGAAAAGCAAAGTGAAATAACTTGAAATATCAAAAAAGATAACATAGCACCACTTTTATTAAAAGAAGTAACTAAATTATTAGTTTTTCTTTATGATACCAGATGGCCCTATATCTCCAAAAGCTTTTATAACCATCCTAAGCATCTGAGTCCTGATTGTTTATAATTAGCAGAACTCAACAGAACAACTTTTAATCAAATGCCAACATCAGCACTCTATATCAAAAGGAGCTATAACAGCATTTGGACTAAATTGTAAATTTTAGCTTTAATGCTTTAACCAATAGCAATTGTGTGCAAACAAGAAAACAACTTGATACTAATGGCAAAGATAACTCATCTTGCAATATATGGAGAACTCTGACAAACTTACGTGCAAAGTGGGGGCCTCTTTCACTGCAACCATAATAAAAGTTTGAAAACTTGGATTTCCAAATATCGACTGGAATCTGATAACTTTTATCCTACATTGCATTCAACATAAGAAATTTAAGAGTTTCGTCACAATTTCTATATACTCAAATAATGGTAAAAGCAATCTTATACAAGGGAAGCATTATACAACATGCAATCAGAAAATATGCTTAATTACTGCAGCCACTGTAATTCAGTTTAGCGTCATGTCTTGGGCATAAGAATAAATGAACTAATCAAACAGTTCACGGGGACTGACCATAGATAAGAAAAAACAATGCCATTTAAATCAATCTAGCTTCTCCTCTGTTTCATATCTTATGTTTGCAAAAAAAGAGAAAGCAATGATTAGCCATGTTAATGTGAGTAAGTGGACAAACCAACTAATCAAACTTAATTCAACTACCTGATAAAGAAGAGATGCCAATAAATGCCAGCAAAATTCCATAAAATTAAGCTGAGTCTTCTTCTATTTAAACCATGCACTTTATTTCCAGACCTACTTAACAATGTATATATATACCATCTATCCTCAAATGAGATGATTTTGTTTTGGTTTTATTTGTAAGGGTTTTGGGTACCCCTTATACTCACCTTAATATAGTTTTCTGATTTTTCAAAAAAATAGAACAATGTATACATACTAAAGTAAAATAAGCCCAAATATCACACTTTCCAAACTAGATTTTCTGAAAACAGAGACAAGATTTGTCTATACTAATAGTAAAATAATCCAAAAAATCACATTTAGCACACTAAATTTTCTGAAACACAAACAGACAAAATTACTATGAATATCCATGCCCTGCAATGCAGGAATGAAGTACTATAAATCACAACAATGGTCATCATAGTTGCTTGAATTATGCGTTGAGTGTAAGTAAGAATAAACTTAGGGTGTGAGATATGATTTGGTTGCTCCTCTCCATTCTCCACTCTTATGAATTTAATTTCAAGAGATTCCTTTTATCAGTTAAATTATATGGAAATACACCTAAAAAGAAGAATAGCATAGTTAAATAAAAACTTCCTAAGGGTATAAAGAATATTTTTATGCATCAGAATCATACAGAAAGCAATTGATGAGATGCAGAAAGCCTCAGTTATCTATCAAACAAGCATGATGTGCTTCTAACTTGTGTTGCTTTGCAAAACTATAATATAAACTTCACTTACATCTATAATTCTCTACTTTGTGAAAGCGATGCAAAAACAATGACAACTTGGAAAATGAAAGGCAGTAGAATGCAATGGATTTAAGTATCAGAGAAGAAATAATTAATTTACTGCACCATCATAGTTCCCTCAATTTAAAAGATTTTGCTTTGAATACATTTAATATCACTAAAGGTCTCTTTGTCACTCAATTTAGAATGCCAAAGGTTTTTTGCCATCTCTGTAGACCCTAACCTCTCACATTCGCTGACAAAATAGAAGGAAGGCATGGCAATTTACGGAAAATCAGAAATGCGTCGGCACCATGTTGCATTTAGTTCCATGTCTAAGAATAGAGAAACTAAATCGCAGAAAGATCCGCATTTGACAGAAAAACTTAACTAAAGAATAACCATTTTTCCCAAAGTAAAGTCAGCCAGAAGAGAAAATCAAAGATAGGAACACCATAAATTCTCTTAAGAGAAGAAATTAGTATCCCACTACGACGACCCGTATCCAACAAATGTGTAGT
Organism: Monilaria moniliformis; assembly: GCA_034509125.1. Classification (NCBI taxonomy): domain Eukaryota; kingdom Viridiplantae; phylum Streptophyta; class Magnoliopsida; order Caryophyllales; family Aizoaceae; genus Monilaria; species Monilaria moniliformis. Next base: position 11,112 of record JAYDZE010551592.1, on the reverse strand, counting down.
TTCCGTCTAATTCAAGTTAAACTAAAAGATGAAAATCAAAATTACGCCAAATTTTTCCAAATCCCAGCGCCGAAAGCAGAAGCAAAATAATAGCTGCATTGCGTAAACTATCTACATTGCAATTCAAACATGAAAATCACGGCAGAAATAATCAATTCCGCAAACAGAAACACACATTAAGGGGTTTTTTTTTTTTTTAAAGGAAAAACTCCTATCTCCCTTACCCTCTTGTAGTACCAAGTCCGTTTGACGAAGCGATTCGAGTACCACTCCAGATCAGACGCAACGTGGCCTGTAAAGAGAGAGATGAGGCCAACGGCAAAGAGCAGCAGGCCGCACACGACCGTCCATGGCACCGCCTGCCGCCGCCTCAGGGGCAGATAAGTCCAATAATGCGGGTGGTGATGATGATGATTCCGCGGCGAATGCTGCAGCTTCTGCTTCTGCTGCTGCAAAATCTCAGTCGCGAGATTATTCACGAGAACGCCGCTGCCGCACCTCCACGCCTTGTTAGCCACGCCCATTTCATCTTGCTTCAGACCTTCTCATAGTAATTAGGGACAAAATCACCGCACTCACAAAACACGCAGTGGAGGTGAATCAGCTGGTTGTTGAAAACCCTTCTCGAATTGGGGTCGTTGTTTGTTGCACAGTGTGAAAATGAGTGATTGGACCTGTGAGAGAGAGTGTGTGTGTCGAATTGACGATGGGGAAAATTTGTGGGGATTTCAATAAATGAGAAAGTTTGATTAATCAATTAATTAATTCTCATTTAATGGCGAGATTTTTCTATTTTAGGGAACATGTAATTGCGATAATTAATATTTTAAATCCAACTTAAGTTTAATCCCATCGTAACATTTAATTATCTCGGAAAATAAATATTATTTCGATGGACTTCAAATTTGAAAAATGTATAAAGAATCTCTCTAGAGAAAAGGGGAGAGAGAAAACGAACAATTCAAAGTGCAATTATAAAGAAAATGGAGTAACTTTTTGGTATTTAAATGTATTTTTTTATTCTCTGAAAGCAACAACTTATTTATATTATATTATTAGGCTACAGTTCATTATTAATAGATTTAAACACATACACTCGAGATAACTCAAGACTTTGATTTATTGATTAGAGAAAAAGTTACTTACCAACTATCTTGCATTTGGTCGTCAACTACAATCTATTATTTAAAAACAAAAACTCAAACAAATTAAATTGTCTGGCAGATATTATTGAGTTTTGATTTTTTACTGCAAATGTTAAGTTCATGGTTTATGGAACTCATTGTTGCCATGTTGGAACATATACTAGCTTCAAAAGGTTAAGTCATATTAAAAAATATATAAAAAATTACAACCTAAATCCTAAATTTGTCTTTTAAGCAGAGATATCCAGAATTATTGATAATTTTGATTAAATATTCAAATTATTAATTATCTTGTTGGGGTGGAGTTCTTATTAGACCGCAAAATCTTTATTGAGAAATTGACTAAGATCTCAAAACCCTAATAAGGATGATGATTCAAAGATCGGGTATATATGAGTTAGAAGCGAGCTCAACTATTATACTTAATATGAGGATATTCAGTTCAAAGCGAGTCGAATTAAAAGAGTCAATCAGATAAGCCGACGTCAGTCTAGTAGAAGAAGAAGAAGAATGCCATTAGAGTATGAGTACCTAACTCATTAAGTTTGCCAATGTACGATAGCAATGAAGAGTTCAACCTTATAAGGTGTATACTAGGTTCATGTCAAGTGGCAAAACATTCAAGCATAAGTAGTTGACTAACTACTTAACGTACTAACGTGGATCAATTAAAGGACTACATTATGATATGACAATCCTGATTTAGACGAGTGAACGTATTTTTTCAATAGTTCTTCATTGTAAAGGTTCATCAACCTTAGTAAGAAAAGAAACCCCGAAACACAAACTTACTCTTGTAAAGAGAGTAGTAATGGTGTTGGGGTTGTGAGTAAGATACCATGCGAGATACTCTGAAAGCAAATACAAGTCATCATTGTTGAAGAAATGAGGCTAAGGAGTTGAGTTGTTTCTGAAATTTTCAAGAATATGAACGACATTGTAATTTTTTCATTAATCTTGATATTTTTGAAGAAATGGATAAATTAACAAATACATAATATAATTAACCACTAGAAATTTCAAACCAATTTAATTTTAAATAATTTAAATTAATTTAATTTCAAATAAACAAACAAACCCTAGAAAATCAACTTTTGAGTAACCTACTCTGTAGAAAAAAAAACAAAAAAAAAAACGGCCGAACGAAATGTTTATCAAATAAAACTTTTATTTTATAAAAACTCGTAGCAACTATTTTCGATGTATATTGGTAAATTTATGTTCATATGTAATTGTTGGTTATAGTCAATTTCAAATGTTTGTGACTAATAAAAGTATTAATAAAAGGATAATGTATGAGTCTCAATCTATTATAAATATCAAACTATTTGGGAGATTATTATTTTATGACTCTTATAAATGCATCAATTAGTTCTATAATTAATGCAAGTAAATGTTAGTTCACCTTCCAATAAATAATATTTTTATTATCCCCTTCTTTATAAGAAATTGTCATTCATTTATTTTTATTTACTTTTTACATGGCCAGAAACTATGATTTTCTCCATGCTGTAATTTTCTAGTTTAATTTGAGGTATTAGCACATGTTTAATATGATCTGCATTAGTCAATATCATTGCACACGTGCTCGTTTTTGTTACAGAGGACAAGCAAATTCCAAATCAAAATGGAAAAAAATTAAAATAATAACAAAATATTAGAGTTATGGACCATATACGTAATTTGAAAAGGAGATATGAAAGCCAATTAGCAAATATCTATGTTCTTATGTAGTCTTACTCAATCAATTACATAATAAATTAATAAAGTTTGTGTTTCTAAGTAGACTAGTAATGTCACAATCATTATGAGAGTAGAAGACACACACACATATACCTCTTCTATTTTTATAAAGAGGACCAATAATGATTTCCCATTTACTCCCGTGGTAACTTGAACTCCCGACCTATTGGTTGGAGGAGAAGCGTCTTACCAACTAAACTGCGCTTCATCGTCATGCTAACCTCTTTAATGGTGCATCTTTCCCAAGCATAACATAAACCAAAATAACCTTTAATTAGTGGATGGGGATTTATCATATAATTCAATGGTTGGGTATTGTAAAAACTTTATTGTTCTTGTAAAACTACGAAACTTGCACTTAATTTATAGTATAATTACAGTTTATGCATAAAGTTCTTTATTTTCATGATTTTGTAAATTGTGTTCAGTATGGGATTGAACTCAGGACCACGAAAATGCATTTATTTTATAGGTTAAGCACAATTATTTTACATTATATATAATTGATTTGTAAATTTTTAGATCAAGAGATGTTTTTATTTAATTCTAATTCTCTCTATATACGTGTGTGGAGTTGATCAAAACAAAATATCACTGTCTTAAACTAAAAATTTATTGCATAATTTAGAATTATCATAAAACATCAGCATAAAAGAAGCACTAATGGATATACAAACTTGTCTAGACATAAAAGAAAGTTATTGTAATATCAAATGCCCTCAATAAGACGTTTAAATGGTACATACTTTAGTCTCTAAATAACGAAGTTTATGGTTCAAACTCGGCTCTTCTCTTTTCAAATAAATTTTACATTAAAAACAATACTAACTCCTATTCAAAAAATTAATATGAGAAGCGGCGGATACAAGGGTCGGGAGGGGGCGGCCGACCCCCCCGACGGACAATTCCCCAATACCCCGGCCGGAAAATCACCATGGTCGCCCCTTCACTTAGCTACCGGCCCGCCCCAAAAAAGAAGATGACTGGAAAATTTAGTTTAGCGCAGCTAATTCCGACCCCTCCATTTTTAGCTCTAGATACGCCACTGAATATGAGAATATTTTATTACAACAAAATACTTTTTTTTTCTTCCCGTGGTGTACAAGTTAGGTATAACGTAGTGTCATGTGTTGTCACATTTGTATTACATCTAATGATAATAATGATTTCCAGACATAATTCTTAAATACATGTCGTTTTTATGTGGTGTTGGTGCATTACGTAGTGTATCTATAAATATTGAAAAGGAGGAAGTCGGCTGATTTCGGCCAAGCATAAGTACACTTAATTAATGGCAGTTGTTTCTAAATGGACAATTAACATAAACTATGATGTAGGTAGTAATAATGTTTTTGGAAAGTCTATTTCAAATATGGACCTTTTTGACCATGAATGATTGCTCCCTCAGAATAAGCAATTAATGTTTTTAAATTCGTCATAGTGTACAATTAGGCCCACATTAATTATGACAGACTTTGTCCATAACCAAAATAATTAATTGCATTAATAAACCGCAGATTGAAAATTGTTGACCAATAAGAGTTCTCAATAGGACTGGGCCATTAATTTTTATTTTATTTTTTATTTTTTGTTTCGTCTATTTCATTATCTCTAGTGTTGATTAGTATTTCTATAATTCAATTTAATTATGCTCTAGCAATTAATGTTTATTCTTTACCTTTTATCTAAGATTTGATATATAGTGATTAACCTGTTATTGCTATTTTATATAATAGAATATAAAAACGATAGTTTCTTATTACTTTGATAAAAAATTAAAAAAAATTAAAAAAACAGCATCCGTTCTACACATAGACCATTATGCTCCAGGGCAGCGCATTCGCCAACGATTTGCAGCAGCTCTTGCTCTGTAGTTACATGCTGCAAATTTGCCAGAAGGATCATAGTCATCTTAGCATTGCAATGCTCATCTTTCTTCTGGCCCAAGAGATAAAATAAAAGCTTAACAAAAGATTCACATCTCTCGATCCCTGTTGCAATGTGTTCCAGGAATGGCGACTCTCACCAGCAAGCCTCCACAGAATCGCAAGCTACAAATGTATGCTAACTATTCTCGTATCCCCTTTGGCAGACTACACATTCACCTCCTACAGGCTACATCAATCAGGTTGCTCAGTGGATCCGCCTTGTTTGGGAGGCAAGTCTGTGCTGCTCTCCACAGAAAAATGCGGCACTTCCACCTTCCATAACGACTTCCACCCTTCATGCAGCGTGGTAGACCTGTGAATCGTCATCAACCTTGCAAGCTTATAAGCAGAGCTCGCCAAGTATATTTCATTCCTGTTGTAATGCAAGATCAGCCTGTCGCACGATGTGCCTATATAAAAAATGCTCTCGATGAGATTTACATCCCAACTTCTAGCTCCACCCACCATGAGGTCTTTAACTCGTAAATGATGTATTTCATGAGCATGGAAGGCATTTACATTTCTCCGTAACAAACACTATCCCTCATTTTCCTTATACATCAAAGCAAATGCAACCTATAGGTTAACCAAACCTGGCTCGTGCTAGAAATTTCCAAGAGATCCTTTTAAAGCAAGCAAAGGGAGATGACTTGGCCATTTCATTTAGAGGTTTTTAATTCACCCCAAAATAATAAGTTAGATAAGATTTGGAAAAAGTCATGTATCCCATGTGATCATATTAGAATCATGTGATGATTCAAGTGAGAGATGAAAAAGGTTTAGTTCTATGTAATTTTAATTTTTTACAATTCTCTTATTTTTGAAGAGCTTATAAGCTCCTAAACAACTTATAAGCTAATTTAAGGAGCTTATAAGCTCAGCCAAGCACCCCCTAAGAGACAGTCAGGGGGAAACTTATGAAGCACTCTTATTGGCTCAATTCTTCAGAATATAGGCAATTGTGGAGCTTTTGTTCTACCAAAGATCTAAGTGATAATTCTTCATCTCAAGCACATGACAACAAAATGAAAAAAGGGTTAAAGGCATTAGAAGCAGAAACTATAAAGTTATTCTAAATCAATAACTGATTATTGCATAAATTTTTCCACTTACACGTCTCCGCAATAGAATAAGGCAATACTTGCTCCAGATAGTAGTCTTGTACTGATTTTCGAGGAACACTCATGGTATACGGTGGTTTATCCATTGACCTCCTCACCTATTCTGGAACTCTTATCACAATAGCTACATCCATTGCAAGGAAAGTGATGCACCAATCAACATCTAAATGTTGGGATCACTGCATATCAAAGTAATATCTGAATGAGAAAGGGATTAGCTAATTTAAGTCAAAAGAGAAGAAACCACTCTTAATATAGAGTTGCCATCATGCTTCAGCTACCAGAAATCAGGTTATGGATACGAATACGTATCCTCTTACCTTCCTTTATCCAACCGAAGCACAGCTGGCTGCCATTTACAAAGAAAATGCAGAAGAGAGACTTTAATTCATTTCTTGATATTCATAATAACTTTAAGGTCCAAACTTCTGGATTACTTCACAGACCACATTTTGTGGTCATTCTGCCAGTTTATGCAGCACTCCAACCCACAGTTTTTCTTACCCCTCTATCCTTCATAGTTTTCCTCACCTGTCCTACATCTTCCCACATGCCCATTGAGCTATAAAAGTCTGAGACCAATACGTAATACCCATCATTTTCTGGGTCAGCTTCAACAGCATGCTTTGCTATCTTCATACCCATTGCAACATTATTATGCATTTTACAAGAAGTTAACAGAGAACCCCATATGCCCCCATCAGGAGTAAACGGCATTGACAAAACAAGAGCTTCGGCCTCATCCAGATAACCAGATCGCCCATAAAGATCTACCATACAGGCATAGTGCTTTAGTGTGGGTGCAAGAGAATATTCCTTCATTTTGTGGAACATTGACTTGCCCTCATCAACCAATCCAGCATGAACACATGCTGAGAGTACTGCAAGAAATGTTAGGTCATTTGGTCTAACATCAGATTCTTTCATTCGTTGGAAAATCTCAACTGCAGATTTTCCATATCCATGCATACCATAACAGGAAATCATCACATTCCAACATATGATATCCTTTTCACTTATTGAGTCAAAAATTTCTTTTGCCGTATCAATTTGTCCGCATTTGGCATACATATCAACCAACGATGTAGCAACAGAAACTTCACAACTAAACCCTTCTTCTATGATATAATCATGAACCCTTTTTCCTTTTTCAAGAGATGCAATCTGAGCACAAGCAGACAACAAAACAGCTAATGTTGCTGTGTTAGGCTTCAAGCCTCTCGAAATCATTACATCGAAAAGAGTTATAGCCTTGAGACAATTACCATTGTCGGTGTAAGATGATATAAGAGAGTTCCATGCAGTAATATCCTGTGATGTGTGATGAAATAACCTTTCTGCTTCAGTCAACTTACTACATTTCCCATACATGTTTATCAGTGAATTAACAATTGTGCCCTTCTCAAGCATCATTGTTTTTATCATACAGCAATGTATAGATCGACCAAAAGAGATGGCTCCCAATCTTGTGCAGGAAGAAATTACTGATAATAGGCCGGATAAATCAGGTTTAATCCCTTCATGTTGCATTTGTCTGAAGAACATTATACATTTCTTATCTAATCCTGCTTTTTCATAGCTAGACATCATTAAACTCCAAGAATCTTTTACCTGATCGCGGCATTGACTAAAGATCTTCTCAGCAAGATCCACGAGGCCAAACTTACAGTACATTGACAATAACGAAATATATACCTTCTCATCAATCATATAATTCCTCCTCATAATAAAACTATGGAGTGCCTTCCCTTCAGAAACTCTCAATGAATTAGCAAAACCAGAAACCAAACAACTAATTGCCATTCCATCAGGATATAAACCAGTAGCTTGCATCCTCAAAAATATATCAAAGCATTCATAAATGTCCCCCAACCTTGAAAAGACACCCATGACTGATGTCCATGATAATAGATCCTTATTTACAACTTCAGAAAAAGACATACGTGCATCCTCAACACTATCACACTTGGAATACATTGACAAAATGGCAGACTGAACCACATTTGAAGATACAATTCCTGATTTTAGAGCCAGCACATGCAAGCACCTACCTTCAACCAAAGCACACAAGTTCCCACAAGCTTGGAACCCCCCTTCTAATGTTCGAAAATTCAGCTTCTCACTATTGCCACCAGTTCTATGCATCTCACAAAGATACTGAAAACCTTTCTCACTTTCGCCATTCTGCACGTACCCTATCACAAGTGCAGTCCAAACAACCACATCTTTAACAGTAGTTTCATCAAACATAAGAGATGCATAGTCCATAGTTCCACATTTCGAATACATATACACGAACGAAGCACCAACAGCAGAGTTTCCATCGAAAAGATTCAGTTTTGAGATTAATCCATGAAGTTTCATGCCAATAGAAAGCGATTGGAGTTCGGCACAAGCAGAAACAACCATTGGTATGGTAAACTGTGTAGGCAAATTGCCAGCAAACCTCATCTTGGAGAAGAAGTCAATGGCTTGCATATGGTCTCCATTAGAAAAATGGGCTTTGATGATGGAGTTCCAAAGAAAGTGGTCTGTAAAAGTGAGGGAATCAAAGACTTTGGTTGAATTATGGGACTGGTTGAGGGAGGCATAATATGCTATCAGCTTTGATGCAATAAATTTATTGTGTGCGTGACCGGTTGTTATGATAGCGGCATGGGCAGAGAGAAGGGTCTTCTGGTCCAAGGAATCGGTAGTGAGGAAAGAGTCAATGTGTTTTGTAAGGTAACTCGATAGCGAATCGACAATCGCATTAGATGAATGGAGATGTCTGTGGAGCTTTGGGAGTGTGAATACAAACATGGATTGCTGCTGTTGAAGGTGGGAAGAGCTATGAAAATAGAAGGGAAGAGAAATACAGTAAAGAAGGAGAAGCTTCGAGGAGAAATCTCGTGAAGAAGAAGAAGAAGAGCGGCTGATCTGATTATAGGGATTCTTTCTGATTTTGATTATTAATTAGTGTTGAGAGAGGAAATGGGAATTGGAATGCAAGGTTAATTGCGCAAAGAAGAATAAGCTTCGGTGATTCCGAAGAAGAAGATAGTGTGGCGATGGTGGCCGTGGCGGCGGACGTCACCGGAGTCCGTAGCAGGCGCCGGATTTCAGAGAAGTTTCTGTCCGTGTTTGAGAGAGAGGGAATAGAATGAGAAGAGAGAGAGAGAGAGAGAGAGAGAGAGAGGAGGGAGGGGGGTTTTGGGCTTGTCAGTTGATTGAATAATGGGCCCTATTAACTAATATAATTGGACCTTATACAATTATATTTCGAGATTCAAAGTATAAAATTGGGCCAGATTATTTGATGGCAAAGTTAAGGTCCAAGTTAGATAATTATTTTGAACTCTAATTTTGTTTTGATTAATTTATATAAGTATTAAATGAGCATAGTGTTTATTAAATTATGCTTATTAAATTATGCTAAGTAAATATATAATTTTGTATTTATATATTAATAATTTGATAATAAAAAGTTAAAAACCATAAACTATTTAAGCTTAGTTGGGATAATTAATTTGAAAATATTAATTACTTAAACTTATGAATTAAAGCAATCAATGAAATTACATGAAATAAATATTAGTATGTGCATATATTATGTGTAATTACTTATTATATGATTTAAAATAGAAAAAAAGTCCACTAATAATACACATAAGAGTCCAGCGACGTGGTTCATCATTTTATCACCGAATTATGTAATACAGGGTATAAATTGAACCTTTTTGAAGTTTGGATTTTTCTAATGAAAATATAAGTTTGGTACATTTTCAAAAAATAAACATATAAAGTTGGGACGCAAACTACAAATACCCCAAAAACATATACTTCCCTCTATTCCACAAGAGTGGGCTCATCTTTTATGGGAATAGATTCTAATAAAAATAAGATGATTGTGATTTTCGGTGCATAAAGGGTCCCACCTTTTGTTGTAGGCAGTGTTTTAAAAACCAAACCCAATGCTTCGACTGCGAACCAACATGTTGTTCGATCCGATTCAATCATCACGTTGAACCAGTTTGTATAATTTTTTTATATATTTTTCATTTTTTCCTACCTTTTCTTTTGTAAACCCTTGCTCATCCACTCTATCTCCTCCTCCAATGTTGCCTCCATCTCTGCTCTCGCGCACACACACTAGCTGCAACACTGATCCGTTGCCCTCTATGCTCTTTTGTAAACCCACTGTCTGCCTCTCTCGCAAGCAATCACTGTCATCCGCCGTTTCCCTCCTCCCTCATTGTCCAGCGTTTTTCTTGTAATCCGCCTCTCTTTCTCTCTTTTTTTCATTTTTTGGTTAATTATATTTCTTTGAATGAAATTAATTCTATTTGTTGAATGAAATTACTGGTATGATTCAATTAATCAATTCAAACTTTAATTAATTTGTGTGATGATCATCAATTATGATTTTCATTTTAAATTTGTGTGGTGTAATTTTCAAATATCTAATTATGTGATTTATATTATTTTAATTAAATTTATATTTTCTATTAAATTAGAAATTCGATTTAATTAAAATATGTAATAAATATAAGAAATTAGAAATGAATAAATAAATAAAAGATGAAACTCATGAATAGTTCAAGTGAAGAGGTTACGAGAGAATATAGATGTAGGTCTTAACTCTTGATAAAAATAATGATATAAAAAATATTATGGAATCTATTAATAATTAATAAATAGTCTAAGGAGCAGCGCTGACTTAAATACTGGAATCTAAGGCAAATATTGTCCAAAAAACAGGTTAGATATTTGGCATTGGACATGTGGTGGACACATGGCAGCACCACGTTAAAAGAAACTTCAGCCCATGTTTGTGAGGATGTTAATGTGCGCCACGTGCCTGCAAGTGCACCAATTGGTCACAGACTCACAGCCTCTCACATTGCACCTCCTCAACACCACATAACATTATTAGGTTAAGCATTCTACATTTGGAAAGATTCCATGTTACGAATCCAATGATATATCGTCTGTAATTTTTTTGGTCACCTTTTATATTTAAAATAAGGATCATGATTTTGAGACATAATGTCTTTACCATAATAGGGTTTAATTAGTAATTTTGTATAATTTTCTACTTTTAATTAATTTTGAAATTTATAATATTTTGTATGTAGATTTTTCTATCCTCTAAAATTTGATTTTTAATTAAAAAAAATCTAATTTATTTCATAA
>JAYDZE010551581.1:0-13477 GCA_034509125.1 Monilaria moniliformis | reverse complement strand
TCCTGAGCTAGTATCTTGAGTGAAACTTAATGCTGCTTTCCTGCTATCATTTCTGGTAATATAAGTCTTCCCTTGTACAGGGAATCTGTTTGTTGTTTCTTGAATAACTGCAAATCGATCATCTTATTGCATGGCTGTCATGATCATCTTATTGCATGGCTGTGTCATGTTTGACTTGTGTTGTATGCAATTACGTCTTCCATTCCACATCTTAGCTGTGTATCTTTTTTAGTTTCTGTGGAATTAGTGTTGAGGTTCACTCTCCTGACCAATCTAACTATTTAAATTTTTGGGCTCATTGATAAACTAATGAAGGTCTTGGCAATCTTTCTCTCAACTATAACTTTGTTACTGAAGGATCTTTCTGATTAATTGATAGATATGTTATTACCACATAGATGACTTGGTTGAGCAGATCTTTGCAGCTATTCAGTTTGGACATTGAATCAAGGTGAAATTTTATTTCCACCATATTACTCTATTCAAGAATTAATTAACTGGCTTAGAGCTAATTTCTGTTTGTAAACTGTAAAAATGACTGATTTAGTCTCCACTTGTTTGGCAGCTTGAGGATTGTCCCCAAGCAATTATGCAAGAGAAGTGAATATAACAGCTGCGATGGTGACATTTGAATCTCAATTCATTGGTCTGGTCATTAACTTAGCTTGAGTCGAACTTTTCTTGGTTTGTATATACTTTTAATCTCCCCCTCACCCACAACACTAAAGCTGTGCCGTTTATGTTGCGTGTGGCTCTTGTATTTGACATGATGGCTTTTTCCTTCTTTTACCTTCCCTTGAAGAAACTGTATTTGACCTTATATAGGTTTTGCACGATTGTGCCTCTATGTGAATGACTTTTCTCTTACACTTACTCATCTATGAGATAATACTATTTCAATTGCAGACTTTTCTATTAAACTGCATTATGTACCATAAAATTGTTTATTTTTTTATTATTATGATATATTGCCTTTTAAATGAATTGAGTGCAGCTCTTTGTCTTTTCTTCCCAGGTTTAGGTTTATTTAAGTGACTTTGTTTTTGCGTGTTAGTTCTTTAGTTCTAAAATTGTGCTGTTAGATTGCTCTGGGTTGCTGTTGCAGAGGCTGCTTCTTGGTGTTTTAGGGTACTTTTGATAGGATAGATTAGGCCAAGATTAGATTATTAATTATAACTAAACATAGTTATAATTAATAATCTAATCTTGGCATAATCTATCCTATCAAACATACTCTTTAGTTTGCTGTATGCATTGAGATTATGTTGCAAAAATTGTACTTCATGCTCCAACCTTAATACCAGCAACCTTCTCAGAAGGTTTTGGAGCTTAGTGGAAAGCTGATTTATTTGTTGTCCACATGGATCGAAGTTTATATTAAGTTTGTTTAATTGTTTTGGCTGAATTTTAGTTTGGATGATTGTAAGTTAATAGAGGTTCGAGGAAGTATTTATTATTCATGTAATATGTATTCATGAGATATGGGTGTACACTGCCATGGTAGTTGATTATGCAAGTCCTTTAGAAAGTATGAAATAATCACTGAGGCATCTTAAATATTGGTAGCCCACAAAAGCTCTCTTAGGATTAGAAGAAGCTTGTGTAGTGAATCATTGTGAAGGTAGCGTTGGAACTGTTACTGGGTGATTCTTGTATAATTTTATTGCAGCTCAATGTGATGTGATGTGGTGTGTTTTATACTTTGAAACGCGTTGCGTTTCATGGTTACTGATGATGATGTCTCTATATGTAATTGGGCATTAAATTGACACTCTTTTAGTTATAATTGGAATAGTCATATATACTGTGTCCTTTGTGGTTATAGGTATCAACAGCAGGAAACCTCAATATGATTGCATTATGTACAATTGTTTTTGTAATAGTGAAGTGTGCTATGCATGAATGATCTTTTTTCATTTGGTGATCTACTGCTCCAATCGTTACAATTGTTGCATTAATTGGTCAGGACTCTCATGCTTAGCCATATACTTGCAAATTAGTGCAATGAAAGAGCAATTCCATCCATGAAACCGTAGTGTTTCTAGGTTTTCAAGGATTCTTGTGTGTGTATGCTCCCTCAGCAATTGTAAGTATTTTTATTTTGGTGTTAGGAAATTAATAATGCATGGTGTTAGATTTCTCTCTTATTCGACGCGAAGCCGTTGGGTAGCGCATGAGCTGTTGTTTTGTTTTGTGTGTGTGTGTGTGTGTGTTCTCTCTCTCTCTCTCTCTCAAGATATAATGATTTGGATGTCTAACTCTCCGCCCTAACTTCTAGATATTGTTCATCACGCTATCAATATGATCATTTTACCCTCAAGTTCAACAATTGTGGGAAATCCCAATTTGACCTTGTTGAGGGTAAAAAAGATGATCAATGTAATGTCATGTCACATGATGTTAACGCAAGGAGTAATTAGGACATGTAGAAAATCCGACAAGTCACATTAGAATTGATTTCGCCGGAATCGTCAAATGTGAGAAATTCGTTAACAAGTAATTAGGACATGTAGAAAATCCGACAAGTCACATTAGAATTGATTTCGCCGGAATCGTCAAATGCGAGAAATTCCAAATAACGACAAAGTTTATGATTTGTATAATCCAGTTTTAAGTTCTTGGGAAAATCCGAGATTTGGTCTTAATTTGTGATATTAACGATCAATAACCTAATTATTAATTATTAAAAAGAAAGAAAAAGAAGTTATTAATCTGAATGGTGAAATGGGATCCATGTGAGTGAGAGATTGAGTAAGCACAATCAAGATTTGATTATGAATTGCAATGCATGGCATGCACACACACACACACACACACACAACCTATTCCTTTTCTGGTTATAAATAAGGGTGGTGATTAGTTGTAGATAAAACACCACCAAATGGAGGATTCTGATTGGCCAAGCTTCCCTCTCCCATATCCAATCACCACTCACACCACAGGCAGCAGAGCAGAAAAAACGAACTCAACATTCTATCTTCCTCAATGGATAAACCAGACATGATTCTCTGATCATACATCTCTTACCTTCCATCCATTCATGGCGCCAACTCTCTCTTCAAATTCCTTTCTCCTGACTACCACTCCTCCTTCAAGAACCGCCCGCTCCAATCACCGCCCGCCCACTCTCTTCGCCAAGAAGTCCGGCGGCCCCTTCTCCAAATCCCCCGATGACGAACCCCAGGATCCTGCTAAGAATTCCAACCCCTTCCGCTTCGATTTTGATTTTGGGAAGCTGCCCGATGTGAAGTCCTTAGTCCCGGTGGTGTCGAACCCATCCTCTGGATTGGCTTTCCGGCGCAAGGAACCGGGCACTGTGTTCGTGGCCGGCGCCACCGGGCAGGCGGGCATCCGCATTGCCCAGACGCTGCTCCGCCAAGGCTTTAGCGTCCGGGCAGGCGTCCCCGACCTCGCTGCTGCCCAGGAGTTGGCCCTTCTGGCTGCCCAGTATAAGGTACTTTGTGTTGTAGTAATTACTTTTAGTTTTTAGTAATTACAAAATATAAAGATCTTGCTTTGGACTAGACATTAACCATTCTATGGCTAGGCCAACACAGACACTAGAGTAATTACTTTTTAGTTAGTGCTAATGTCATACCATGAGACATGCTTCTGCAATCATGATATCTGATTGGATTATGAAATATGGATGGATGATTATGTGGCAGATAATTTCTGCTGAGGAATCAAGGAGGCTGAATGCGGTTGCTTCCGCCTTCGACGATGCAGAATCAATTGCCAAAGCTATTGGCAATGCTAGCAAAGTGGTGGTCACTATTGGGGCGGGGGAGAACGGCCCGAGTGCTCAAGTGAGCACATCGGATGCCCTGCTAGTGGTTGAGGCTGCGCAACTAGCAAATGTTGGGCATGTGGCTATTGTCTACGACGAGGCGCCTGGGATTTCGTCCACCTATAACGTTCTTGACGGCATCACTTCCTTCTTCAACAACCTATTTGCCAAATCTCAGCCCTTGACTATCATTGAGTTTCTGCAAAGTGTGGTGAAAACTGATGTCAGCTACACTCTCATAAAGACCAAGCTGACTGAGGACTTTTCACCCGAGAGTTCTTACAACCTTGTGGTCTCTGCTGAGGGGAGCGCTGCTGCTGCCGCTGCTGCTGCCGCGAACGACTACAAAGTAATGTAATGTATGCAATATCTTTTTGGTTCCGAGGAAATCCATGAAAAGAATCTAGTGTGCTTGTGCAAATTCTTGTTTTTAGTTAGAAGGCTGCAGCTGCCATAGTGTTTACAGAATGTTTTGGTTTCTAATGAATTTCTTTTACTCTTGTTGTTCTTGTAAATAGGTTGCAAGATCACAAATAGCTTCATTTGTGGCGGATGTCTTCTCCAATACAGAAATTGCAGAAAACAAGGTATTTCTATAGAGGGAAACACATCGAGTTCAAAACTCTGCTCCTTTTAGATCTGTTGAGGATTTCTGTGATTTATGTTACCTTATACCTATTGTTAAAAACTGAAAAACAAAACTTTTACTCCCACTTGGTATCGGAAAATATTGGAAGAAACTCAATCCAAGAATTCTTCATGTTCAGGTTGTGGAGGTCTCTACTGATCCATCCGCGCCATCAAAGGCAGTCTACGAACTTTTGAGGTATTCAAATCCCCGTATGCACGATCATCTCTAATGTCAATCTCGATAACATTGTCTGAATGGTTGCTTCCAGTGCCATCCCAGAGGATGGAAGAAGAAAGGCTTATGCAGAAGTCCTAGCAAAAGAGGAGGCCGAGGAAGAAGCTCTCAGAGCAACAGAACAAGCACGTAAAACTGCTGAAGCAGTGAAGAAGCTCGAGGAAGAGGTGGCCAAGCTGGGACAGGAGGAAGAACTAGCTTCCAGTCTAGCAGCAGAAGCTCAGAAGAAGGCAGGAGATGCTGGAGCGTCAGTTGAGAGCTTCTTGAACAAGGCCAAAGGCCTCAGCTCGGGCATAAATTGGGATAACTTGAGCTCACAGCTTAAATCAGCTGTTCAGAAGACTGAAGAGTCGGACGGGCCAAAAGTGCAGGTTGCAACGGTCAGGGGGCAGGCCAAGGCGCGTTCCCTGCCTTCTCTCAAGGCAGTCGTGAAGAAACCTGCCCGGCCACCTCCCCCCTCCAAACCCAAGGATGTCCCAAAACCTAAGGCAAAAGCACCTGAGCCCAAGAAGGAGACGCGGAAGGTTTTTGGTGGTTTGTTCAAGCAGGAAACCATCTACATTGATGATGACTAGAGTTGATGAGAGCACATAAGCAAAACTTGCAACGCTACGGCCCCCCATCGTCTTTGCCTCGAATAGATGATTAATTTTTTTCAAGGTATCGAAATTCATATTTTGAGACGGTGTGTTACTTTCCTCCTGACTCATGTTTTTGTGAATTTTTGCTGTTGTAATGATGTGTAAGCTGTGCATAACCATAAACTCCCTTGAGCAAATAATTTAGCTAAAGTAAATGTATTCCCAGTTTCTCTTTGCTCCAACATTGCAGCAGCAAAAATAAAAAGATGCAGAAAGCTAAATAGTAATTATATTAACATTGAAATGCCTTTCTTGTACATCCAAATTTTCATTTCCATCAATCTCATTTTCAAGCATGAGTGAAAAGCCAAGAAAGGGGCAAGGCTAAAACAAGGAAAGCATGTTACCAAAAGTGAAACAAATGTTGAAATCTCCCTCATGAAATTTGTGAAGTTTACCCTCGTTTCTCATGCCAATCTCACTGCTCAAAAAACCAGACTTGACATCTATTCTTCCCTACGTTTGCCCAGATGCCTTCCAATCTCATGATCAAGCTCTGAACCTCTTTACCCAAAGAACTGAACAAAAACATATGCAAATATGTACTGATTTATGCAGTATCACTACTCTGTGTTACCCACATTTTGGTGTCAAGCCACCCTTGTTGCCAATTGCAACCAAAGAGGAGGACAGACAATTTAATTGGTGGCGCCTCTGCCACAAACGTCAGCCATCTCGTGTTTGGGATTGCTGGTTCATCAAACACATGGAGACACAAAAATGGCTACATCCAAGCGTGGTGGATATTAACAATGAGATTTAGCTCGAGTGGTAAAATTGAGACATCAAAGTCTTTTAAATGGTGTCAATCCCACCAATATGGCAACATGTGAATTGTAAAGAGACCTATGGTTCAAGTCCCTCCAATATGAGAGTTGTATTTTCATTTTATTTGGATATAATCTAGTTTGATATTTCAAGTTTCTTTTTATATGATCTACTTAGTATGAATTGTAATTCTATTTTATTTGGATACCAACTAGTTTGTGTTGACTTGGTTATTGATTAATGGTTTCAATTATTATATACATCTGAAAGATAGACTTAGGCATTTGAGATCTTCTGTCTCATTTTTGGTGTTATATTTTGTGTTCCACTTTTTAATTTAGTATAGTTTTTTTCTTTAGTTTTAATTTATTACTTTCTTCGTCCATAAAAAAATACCACAGTTTTATTTTCGTTTCGTTCACAAAAAATTTGTCAAGGTTCATTTACAGTAATATAATCCACACAACTCACAAGCTTAATAACCTTCTATTCTCCATTATTTACAAAATTCATTATTGATGGCCCCACCCCACAACTCACTATCTTATAATTATTCAATTTTAAATTACATTTAAAGTGAGACATTTACTTTAGCCACAATACTACCAATTATTATATTAAAATTTATGTCATTCATAATATGGTATTTTTTTTTTGTAAATGAAGGGAGTACCAAAATTTTAATATATTTATAAGATAATTAGCTAGGATTCACTAATCTAATTAGAATTTATAATTACTTTATGATATTAATCAAAATTTTAATTTTCAATGATAAATATTAATTAGAATTTAATTAATATTAATATCTTTATTTTAAAAATAAATAATCATAAAATAGTACAATTAATAATATAGTAAAGTGAATAAAATTTATTAATATACCGTTACTAATTTAAGCAAGAAAAATCAATCTAACACACCTATGATTATTGATTAATTCATCAAGGAATAATTTCATTCTGACGACAATCTCGAAACTTGATCTCTGTAGCATTTCCGCCCATCACATCGCAGCATTCTCTCCTATTCACAACATCATATTTAGCAGCAGGGGAGATGACGAGGACGGTGGAGATGGACTCCGCGGAGTGATTGCCGGTGAAGGAGCAAGCAGGCAACGCGCGCGGCCGCGCTCTGCTATACCTCGTGACGACCACGCGATCTCGGCTTCCGTTCTGAACAGAATGGAAGAAAAACTGATGCGGAGCTTCGCATGGGTGGTTGGAAGGGCGGCGCGTGTTGAACACGAAGAAGGGCCGGGCGAACTTGGTCCATGGCACGAACGTCTCGAGAGGCCTTTGCAGCGCGCTGGGGTTGACGATGGCCTCGTAGATATGGACGGAATACCCCCACGATATCGAGAATGTCCAGTTTTTGGACTTGTGGTAGCATATGGTCTGCTGCAGCAGCCTCGACTGGTCGGCTCTCGCCGCCGTCATGAGGTGTTTGAGGGAGTCGTTGCGGCTCATCGACGGGAATATGGGGTCCACTTGATCCAGGTGGTGCAGCGACACCAGAGGTGCGCGCGCGTGAGACGACAGGAAACCTGATATATCGTGGTGTAGATCAATCTGGTGGAAACCGTGCTCCCTGGTGAGGGAGACTCCCAAATCAGCGCAACAGGATTGAAGAACGTGATCGCTCCCGTAGAGAGTTGGATAGCGTTTGAGGCAGACACCCAAGTTGGCGGCCAACGCCTTGGCCAACGGGTAGCTCAACGCATACCCGGCACCCCCGAACGCCATCTCGAAAGAGTGCATCACATTCGAAGCATGTGTCTCCGAGTTCATGCCGATGTACAAGTACTTGCGATGATCATATCTGCCGAGAACCTCCACCAAATTGTCCACGAACACGACCGTGTCGTCATCGGCCATCACAAACCACCTCACGCCGCCGCCTTGCGCCCTCTCCATCTCGAACACCTCCGATACAATCAGCGCCATCCGGATGGCCTGCCGCGCCCTGTGCCTGTCGTAGTCCCTGTATTTCGACGTGTCCTGGGAAATCCGGAATGGAGGTAGCGTGTGATTAGGCCACGGGAGGAGATCTTGTCGGATCTTCTCCAGGAACACGTAGCCGCGGGTTACGTTAGGCCGCCACCAGGACTCCACGTAGTGCTTTCTATGGCTCCAAGTAGATGCGCTTGCTGCTATCCCGAAGACTATGTGGCTTGCATTACTCGGAGGAGGATCAGAAGGGGTTGTTTTCGTAGGGTTGATGGATGTATAGAACCAAGAATTGCTGTTCAAGGAGGAGATGTAGAGGACATATATGACCAAGCCGGAGATGATGAGAGACTTGAACAACTTGTTTGGGAGTTTTGAAGACATTGGAGGGAGATGTGAAGATTGTTCAAGTCAGAATTGGGGTTGGATTTGAGATTCTGAGATTTGATGTATAATTAAATGGTTATCTTGATGATACATGTGACATCCATGCTGTTTTTGGTGCTGGGCTCTTGCACTCTGCATGCAGCTATGGTAAATCGGCATTTTTGGCTTTTGCAAAGTTTCTCGCCATCCACGATCCAGCTTAATTACTTACAACCACAACTCTATTTTTCAATTGTCACGTCAACATTTTAAATTTCAGCCATAATTTCAGTTACAATTCCATTTTTTCAATTCATCATTTTTTTACAATTCTCCAATTTGATATATTTATATAAATTGCGATATTTGTAAAATAAAAATAAATGACTGAAATTTCAAAAATTACTTAATTAAAATTCCTAAAATTACATTTATATATTAACTACCAAAAATGTTATTAATCAATTCCTCCTCGAAACTAAAATTGATTTCGTACTTGTGGATCCATAAATTTTGAAAAGTTATATGTAAAAGGAAGAATGAGAAGAAGAAGAGTGAATTTATGAAGTTGGGGAAAATGAATGAAAAAGAAGAGGAATATAGTATTTATAGAAGGAGAAAAAGAAAAATCAAATTTCTGAAAAGAAAAAAAAATCAAAATCGGCTGCCGCATGTCTACTGCAATGCAGCCGCAAGTCCAGCCGTGATGTGCCCATAGTCCAGACTCGCACCCCATTTGTGGTTGAAGACGCGCCCTTCCGTCGTCCTGCAAGGCAACCACAAACGCAAATGCGGCTGCGTTAAGTATGCTCTTACTTCAATAAATAGGTGTGATAAAACTTATGCTAGTAATTATTTGGAGTTGGGTTCATTGTGTGTTTCACCAGCGTGATGGAATACTCTCATATATAAGTTTATCTTTATTTTATT
Source organism: Monilaria moniliformis (assembly GCA_034509125.1). Taxonomy (NCBI): domain Eukaryota; kingdom Viridiplantae; phylum Streptophyta; class Magnoliopsida; order Caryophyllales; family Aizoaceae; genus Monilaria; species Monilaria moniliformis. The sequence goes on along the minus strand of JAYDZE010551581.1, from coordinate 4,165 downwards.
GGTTGGACTTCTATTATATTTTTGTGGTACATTCTCATATGTATATACTTTATGATACCATTCATTGTAATTAATGAGATGACATCTAATACATATGCATCCATTGATAATAATGATATACAACATATAACATCAAATGTAACGAAAAGTCCCATATCCATTTTTTATGTGATACATTTTTAAATGCACGATACATTTATTTAGTTCTTAATTCTAAATAATATGTGATGCATTCATCATATTGATGAAAGTGATACATGCAAATCCAAAGCTAATCATTAGTTAAGCACATTAACACGTAGCAATTTGTAATTAGAAGTATAATTTAGTAGCTGCATGCATAATGCAAGAGCCTAGCACCAAAAACAGCTAAGTGCTCATGTCCCATGTATCATCACCACACTACTACTTGTGCATCCTCACTTTTTCGTCCAATCCAGTGACAGATGCAAGAAATAAAAGTCGTGGAATCGGAACTGCTGCACGTGAGATCGACAACTATTTGAAAGACCAAATTTAATAAAAAAATTGGTACACATGAGCCGATGGTGAAATCGACCGACCCCACGAGACTCCACCTAGATCCGTCCGTGATCCAATCTCAATTACAACACCCATACTAGCCCACTTCCAACAACCCCACGATAATTACATAATTATATATTTATTTTGATTTGGAAAGGTTACATTCCAAATTGATCAAATTGATACTACTCTTGAGATTTACATAAACAAATTCACTAGTGCTGATAATAAGTAAATTAAGATTAAAAAACACATAATAATGGTAATAAAAATAATCAAAGCTTTTGATTTCTTCGTAAAGAAATATAGGTATAAATAAATTTATAGCCAGTTCTTTTTATTAATATTCCAAAATTATTTTAGAATAAAGCAGAATTTAGCATAACACTAACATTAAAGCATTTAAGGTGTACTCTATTTGATATGTTTTCGTATAAAAATTCATGGAGAGAGACTTTAAAAAAAAAATTATAGAGAGAGAAAGGAAAATGTTGCAGTGACCAAAAGTGGCTGGGTACCTGAAACGTGTCTCGCGCCCACCCGGATTGGCACCTACGTGTCTTGCAGCAGACGAGGCGGGGCCGATGAAAGCCACCGGCGGGCCCCATCCTCGAAATCGAGATTTCCACCGGTGCGCTGGTCGCCCCCTACTGGTCCACGTTCTCCGGCGCTTAAAGCAGCGCTGGTACACGCGTTGAGCTCGAGCGGACGGGTGGAACGTCGCAGCAAACATCAACGGCGCTCCTTCACTCTTCATTAGGCGCCCCGATCTACGCCGCTGCCTACCTATTCACCTATTTGCACGAAAATAATTGTTGTTATTTCTTTTTTTCCTTTTTTTTTTCTCCTCTCGAGGATATTTTCCTGCTTATTCAAAGTTTCCAACTGAAAAAGAAGCATTCATTGATTGTATCAGTCGCTTTCAAATCGGTTCCTGTTCCACTGTACTCTTTCTCTTAATTTCTTATTCGCATTTTTTTCCGGATTTTTGTGCTCTATTCTGTCGATCAGTCATCGGCTTGACGGTGGTGGTGGATGGCGGAGATCTGTTGTGCTGTGGTGAGCGAGAGCGAGGGTTCGTGCGAGACCAGCAGCAGAGCGGCGAGGAGACGAAGGATGGATCCCGCCGTCAGGCGTCGTCGTCTGGAGCTTTGTTCCCCTAGAGATTGCGACAGCGCTTTTGATAATTGTGGTGGCGATAGTGATGGAGCGGCTCAAGTGAGTTTGAGCTCGGAAAATGGGAGACAGTTACCGCCGATCCTTTTGACTCCAATTCTGAATCCGCTGCTGTCGTCTTCAGCCGCTCTCGGCGGCGGCGGTATCAGCAATAGCAAGGATATTCTCCCAAAGTTCGGTTTCGCTTCCGTTTGTGGACGGCGGCGCGACATGGAGGACGCCGTGGCGAGTCATCCTTCGTTTTGCCGGAGAGAACACGATCTCGCCGATGACGAAGATGCCGCTGGTCTCCACTACTTCGGCGTCTACGACGGCCACGGATGCTCTCACGTAAATTAGATCCGCCGCACTATATATGAATTGATACTGAAATCTACTGATTTATTGTCAATTACATATTAATGTGCGAATATTTCAGGTAGCTACAAAATGTAAGGAGAGATTGCACGAGATGGTGAAGGAGGAGTTGCTTCTCGACGACGTCGGAGAAGCTCGAAACAGTAGCAACTGGTGGAAGTGCGTGATGGAGCGAAGCTTCACGCGCATGGACAAAGAAGTGGTTGCATGGAACGAAAACGTGGTCGACAACATGACTGTGAGCTGCCGCTGTGAACTGCAGACGCCGGAGTGCGACGCCGTCGGCTCCACGGCGGTGGTTGCTGTGGTCACTCCGTACAATATGGTCGTCGCCAATTGCGGCGATTCTAGGGCGGTGCTGTGCCGAAGCGGCAAAGCTGTTCCCCTATCCACCGACCACAAAGTGAGTATTGGTGAATTGGATTCTATTTTTGGTTTAATTTAGCTTAACTTGCTGTGCGTTTAACAAAACCGGACTGTAGCCGGACCGGCCGGACGAGATGAACCGGATAGAGGCCGCCGGCGGCCGAGTCATCTTCTGGGAGGGTGCTCGGGTTCTTGGAGTTCTTGCCATGTCCAGGGCCATTGGTAACTTTATTGTTAATTTTTTCTATTTTCAATAAATGTAGGAAATGAATATTGATCTAAATAGCATGACGATGCCAAGCAAACGAATAGAATGAAGACATGAATGGCCATTCCTTCTCACCTATATTCCATCATACATCATACCAAATAGGGCCTAAATTTATAGGGGCTGGAATGGCGAGTATTAAGATGTACATAAATGGAATTGAATAGAATTAAAAAGGTTGTTGGAGGAGAATTGATTAAGGTGAGTGCAGGCGATAACTATTTGAAGCCATACGTAAGCTGCTCACCGGAGGTGACGATAACGGAGCGGAGCGAAGAGGACGAGTGCTTGATACTAGCCAGCGATGGGCTGTGGGACGTGGTGTCCAATGAGACCGCCTGCGGTGTGGCGAGGATGTGCCTCAAGGGGAAGGCCATGTATGACGAGGGCGGAGACAAGGCCTGCAATGACGCATCCATGCTTCTCACAAAGCTGGCTCTGGCGCGGAGGAGTGCAGACAACGTTACTGTACTCGTTATTGATCTCAGGAGGCCCACCTGATTGCCTCTCACTTTCTCTTCCTTCAACTCATCCTCTCATAGTTGTATTGGATGTTTGGTTGTAATTGTTGGGCACACTTCAAGTTTTAGTGACGTGGTGACGATGATGGCTTAGTTTTTGTTTGTTTAGTCAAATGTATGTACAGTGCAGCCACATTTAATGTGGCTTCTATACTGAAGAATAAGGTTAAGTAATTCAAATAATCCAAATTATCAATTTATCTAAAAAATTATTTCACTGTCGATAATACTTAAATAATGATTTTATTTATGACAGCGAACAAGAAAGTAGCCCGAGGATATATATTTTCTATATTTATGGAACGAATTTTCTGAAAAGAAAACAACGTAGAAGGTTGATGGCTGAATATCTTCGGTATTATCTGATTCTAGTCGAACAAGTGAAAGTTATGGATGGGGAGATTCAAAGTCTATAGATCAAACCAAAACATCTGAGAAAAATAAAAGAGACTTTGGCATGACATGTACGTAATTAGAGCTTGACCCGGGCACTGACGATGAAGCGCAATTTAGTTGGTAAGACACTTCTCCTCCAATTGGTCCTACTTTTCATGTCTCGTTCTTGAGGAAATTTTATGAAGACGAGGCAGATTTGCTAAGGGCGCAGGAGAAGCGTGCGCCGCCCGTGATAAGAAAACAGTACTCCAAAGGCGTGGGTCGAATTTTGAATGATCGGACCATGGGCCAAAGCAAGAAGAATAGACGGACGGAATTTTTGGTGCTATGGAGGGGTGAATCAGAAGCTGACGCAACGTGGGAGAAAGCTGTGGACTTGTGGCAGTTTGAGAAAGAAATTGCTGCCTACATGGAAGCCAAGCAGAATGGATCCTTCCCTTCGACGACGGGGGCGTCGTCGAGCTCTGGTGGGGGAGGTCTGTTACGGGGGTAAATTGCGGTGCCGAGATGTGGCGGGCCACGGGCCACATTCTCGGGAGAAATGGTGTCAAGGTAT
>JAYDZE010551570.1:0-13478 GCA_034509125.1 Monilaria moniliformis | reverse complement strand
CCCCTCCTTCGCCTCCTCCATAACCCCCACCATGGGCGCCTCCGGCCCCACCACCGGTGCCTCCACCACTACCATAACCACCAGCCCCCGCTCCTCCCGCTGACCCCGCTCCACCCCCTCCACCGTGGCCACTTCCGCCGCCATATCCTCCATCCGCGGAATATCCACCTCCGGTGCCTCCTCCTTCGCCGCTACCATACCCACCTGCATGGCCCCCACCGGCACTGCCACCACCTCCTCCGCCTCCACCACCTCCTCCTCCACCGCCTCCACCTCCATTCGCACCACCACCAGAACCACCACCGCCTCCCTGACCGCCCCCACTCCCATACCCAACACCATGCTCCCCACCACCAGCATATCCACCTCCTCCTCCACCGCCATTGCCCGCTCCGCCGCCTCCGCCTCCACCGCCATGCTCCCCACCGCCAGCACCATATCCAGCTCCACCTCCTACACCACTTCCTCCACCACTAGCATAGCCGCCTTGGTCGGCCACGACCCCACCGACCCCTCCTCCTCCGCCATGTCCTCCGCCACCGGCGCCACCGTAACCACTAGGCTCGTAGCTGGTAGCTTCTAGAAGCGTCCTAGCAGCAGAGCATATCGCTGCGCCCAACAACACAAAGAAAACAATACTAAAAGCTCTGTTTGAAGCCATCTTGAATGGAATGAAACGGTTGATGAGAACTGCATGGCATTGTATGGCATTTATAGGCAAAAGTGCCATTTCCAACAGTTGAAATTTGATATCTAAGAAAAAATAAACGCGCTTTGTCCCACTAAGTGGTCCATTTGAGTAGCACATGCACCTCACCCATTGTTCAACTAGTGTGCTTCTGCTGTCTCCCACATATTTCCATAACCAAATCATGCTTCATTTGATTTCCAATTATAATGTTCAATTTCCTATATATAACTGATGCTATATACATGATTGAGTATTTTTACCTTCATCGGGAGTTTTGCAATCTTTAGCATTTTCAACTGAATATGAATCAATCAAGTTTTCTCAAGTTGTCGAGATAATTAATCAAAGGCTTTAAAATATCCCCAGTATTTTTATCGGTGCGTTCTAATTTCGTGTTTCATTTGAATATGAGCGGAATTTATGCATTTTAGACTCTAAATCATATTATTCTGGTGTCTCATATAGTTTTTTTTTTCATTTTTAACTTCGTGGGTTTAGTTCAAATTTTGTAGCGTCTAATTTCAAGATTTAAGTTACTAATTGATCATTAGGGTTGATTATATCCTTTTTTCTAAGCTTCATTTTAGTAATAAATGTTAATTAGAGCATACCATAATTATAATAAGCATTATTAAAAAATGTATTTAATAGTGAGACATAAATGTTTGGACTCATGATAAATTTGAATGTATAATGGAAGATTTGGACCGAATTTGCTGGTGGATAATATCTTTTGCCAAATTCGTTTTGTTGTTGAAACACAATAAGGTGGAGATTATCATAAAATACAAAATATAAGAGGCATTTGGTCGTACTGACCAGATGTCGAAATATGTAAGAATCCCGAAACTAAAAATATAAAACTAATAAAAACTATAAAACAAGATCATTTTCTATTTACTGAGTGGCTCGACCTAGAAGACGTTGGTAGAATTCATAGCACACAAATCATTTGATCATACTACTCGAAAATTTGACACAAAATTGTCTTCACAATCACAAAATCAAAGAAATTATGAAGTCGCAAATAGTTAAAGTTACACTCACAAGATGTTGATAGAGAGTTCAATCACACCACTACAATGTTCATATTGCCCCAGTTGGGAGCTGAGTTGCAGCCTCGTGTTTGCTCGACTGCTTCACGCCTTATCGTCGTCTGCTGCTCTTATCGTACAACAAGATCAGCAAGTAGAGAGCTTCCCATGTTTCAAACAACGTATCGGTAGGTGACATAACGTCCAGCAGTTTCACTTGGTCGTATGATCTTTACAACCTGCCCTCGCTTGAGCCCGTAGTATCTTGCAATCGGGTCAGTTATCTGGATACGAGGGAGCTGCCAACGGGAGCATCATGAAACAGCTTAAATGGGGTGATAGTATACATTTTTAAGGTCTATTCGACAGAACACAATTTTTAGAGTGACTCTAGGAAAAGCCTCAGAGTTAAGTGAAGAGGCGGTCTGTCTTGATTCATACCAACATGATTTAGAGTCGCAGGACATAAATGAATACGAAAGAATTTGGGGCGTGAAACCCATTCACCGTAGGATTTAAAAAAATCATAGAGCTAAAAGAAGATCATAAAATTTTGATGCACCATAGATAAAGAGAAAAAGAGATCCACTGATAGTGCTGGTCAAATGGCAATAGTAAAACCCAAATGCAGCATAAATCGACACTGAGTATTCAGCAGAAGCCAAATTTAACAATAACTACATAGGAATTGGTGAAAATGTAATCCATAAAAGTCGAGCAATAAACATTAAAAGAGAAAAGGAAGAGAATAGCGGCTCTGTGCTAAAGTAGCATTACGATGGCAACTTTAGTGTAATACGTGACAAATGAGATTTCAATTATGTACGTAAACTTTTAACTTTACATGATAATAAGTTAGACTTAATGCACTGTAAACATTATATTCGATGATGCAGAAGTCACTAAATTGTGCATACTTATATCGCATTGATTACTGAAAACTAACCTGTGTTTCTTTCACGGTGTACCTTTCCAGCAAGGTCTTCTTTTCTTCAGCTGTAAGCAGCTGATGCTCGGGAACTAGAACATGTTCTTTTATGTTAACTAACAACTCGGCTTCCTGCACAATTGCAGCGAGTAAACATGAGTTCCATTGATATCAAACTGTAAAGCAGCGGACTTGTCTGTAACTTTCAAATACATATCTTAAGACCGAACATCAATAAATACAAGATCGTGAAATTGTCGCCTCATAAAATTGAAGAGTTACTGAGACCGAGTCTCAGAAGAAAACCGAGTTATTGAGCTATATATGGCATGTTAAATGAAAAGGTATTGTATAGCAAGAAAGGGCATATATGTCCTATAGGATAAACAATATTAGTATTGAGGAAATATAGGAAACAAAGTGAAATGAGAGCCTCAACAATAACCTGGAAAACTTCTAAGTGAAATTTAGTTGATATTTCACTAACGCAGGTCCGTGCAAACGGTGTTAAGTTTTGCTGAACCACTAAGATTGCTCGGTGAACACCTTCTTCTTTCATGCGATTAGTGTAGGTCTTCATTGTCTTAACACCAACTTTCTGTTCCTCGGGAAAGAATACGTATAACTGGAAATAAGCAGACAAGAAAAAATTGGTGAATGGCGCTGCATTGAGGATTCTCAAAAATTCAAAAAATGTCATATTTGATCTGTTTCACAACAATTCTCTATTTGACTATTTTAAAAACAATATATACGGAAAGAGCTCAACTCTGCATTGTTAAGAACAAATTATAAAAGCCTAAAGGGCATAAGCTTCAATATCTCTGCCATTGAAAAACTTCACATGTAGGAACAGAATACAAACCTCAAACTGTACTGACAGTCAATTACATATAAAGGAAATGCATCGAGAATTTCTATGGATATCAGAGGAAGATAAAATTGATTAAAAAATGTGATGTCAGTTACACAAATTTATACTTTCTTACTATGGAACAAACATCTTTGAAAATAAAAATCAAAGAGTGATTTTTATTTGAAGGATTGAGGGTGCAACCTAGATGACATCATAATAAACAAGATTTAAGCATCCGAACCAATAAAATCCATTTTTAGGAAATCAGAGAAGTAATATAATTAAAGCAAATTAAGAAGGGAACAGCCTTTCCCATCAACAATCGAAAGGGGTGCTTAATATCATCATTTATTGCATTCAGAGATCAGCCTCAATTATAACATAAGCTCTTCTACTAGAAATCCAGGGTCTTCCGTGATATCTCACATACGACATGTCTTAATTCATCACCTCTATGGCATTACATCTTTTCCAACATTGTTCCCCCGCAAACACACAACCAGCTACACAATCGTAAATCTTGTATGCAGAGAAAAAGATCAAATCTTTTCCCTAATTTCAGACAGCATTTCCATTTTCAAGGCCTCACATTGCAAAATACATTGAAAAACCACTGGCAAAAATATCCTAGAATGCAAAACACGAAAAGGGAAGAATCTTGACCAAGCACACCTGTTCAGAGCTATTACGGAAGCCTTTATTAATAACAAGGTCCTCTCTCTTCATATTCTCGCCGTATTTCTGAATGAACTGATACTTTGTCATTTCAATCTCAAAATCTCCCACCATGTAACCTCTATCCTTCAGCATCTGCATCACTGTCTTCCGGATTCTGAAAAGCCGGGTAATTTCCTCCTCAGACAAAACCATCTTGTCCACTTCAGCCAAAAAATCGAAAAAATGAATCAAACTACGAGACAATATAAGATACTAAGACAATTATTTCCTACTCTAGCAAGGAATACACACACACACACACATTATATTCAGTTGAATCCCTTAGAAAATACAATCTTGAAACAAGCAAAACGTCAGTTTAATTAAGTGATGCTATTTTTTCAATCAAGGGCTTAGCTGCTACACATTAATCAGCAAAGAATAACATAATCAAGAAAGGGTTTTATCAAATTCTGATTTTTCTTAATTTCTATCTCTTCTGACCATAAAATTCATCCTTCACTCCGCCTAAATGTCGAACCCTTATACCGATTTCAGCTAAGACCAAGAAATAAGCTCAACGTATAAGCAGAAAAAAGCGATCTTTAAATTGGATAATAAGAAATATAAACAGATAAATCACTTGAGCTTATTACCTGTGTCTTTTTTCTTTTTCTTAAAAAAAATAAAAAATTCTTGATTCCCTTGGATGTGAGTGTGCGCACGAGAGCGGGAGCGGCAGACAAGGGTTGAGAGAAGCTGAATATATACACAGAGAGCACACACACAATTCCTTAATTCATAAACGGCCCCTATTAATTTGTGGTATTACACCAAGACCTCAGAATTTTGTGATAATACACCAACACCACAGAATTTCGATACACACTTTTACTGTTTACACAAAGAGCATGGGTTGTTTTGATTAAGCACAAAAAATACCATTAAAAATGTGAAATATTTAAGTTTAATATTACAATTATAAAGGAATAATAATTATTAAGACGTTCAAATATCGGATGAGATTTAGTGTTCCACTATTGATATTCCATTACCATGTCCTTTCACTAAATCAGTTAATTTAATAATAACTATAAAATTAAAATTTATTATAATATAATAAATCATAATTAATATTTATTCAAATAAGCAGAACTTCAAAAACTTACATACTCTACTTTTGAATTTATCAACTCTAATAACTGATTTTTATATAATAAATAACATTAAATTCAAAAAAATTAATTATATACCTTAATTAAATATAATAATTCTTGATAATACGCATAAATTAAACTAAAATATACAGAATTTTAAAATAAAATAAATATACATAAAAATAAAATCATACATAGAGTGAGACATAAAAATAAAACCATCAAATTCAACTAAAATATACAAAATTTTAAATTAAAATAAAAATATATACAAAATAAAATCGTACATAAAGTGAGACACAAAAAAATAAAACCACCGAATCTTAGTTGTTAAATTCAATGCCCTCTCCGTGCTAAAAAAAATAGTAAAATAAAATATTCATTATTACAGGAATTTCCTGCTTTCGAAAGTATTAATTAATTAATAAAAGAGGGGCCAAAATTAGAATTTTAAGAAGTCAGAGGGGTCAGCTGAAAATACACAAAACTCACTGCTTTAATTTTTTTGTCCAATCTGCAATTTCGGGTACCGGCAAAATGGTTTCAATTGACAACACAAATTCCGTCACCGCCAACGGCCATGCCGCCGCCAAAGCGGCCGTGGCTGATGTGTCCGCCGATTCTCCGGCGCCGGAATCCAACGGTTCTCAGCTGGAGTTCGACGCATATCGGAGGAGGAAATCGACGATTCTGCCCTTGGAGGTCGGTACGCGCGTCAATTGCCGGTGGCGCGACGGCAAGTATCACCCTGTGAAGGTTATTGAGCGCCGGAAGCTTTTCTCCTGTGGAGCCAACTATTATGAGTACTATGTTCACTACACTGAATGTAAGAAGCATATATATATTTTAATAACAAAATCCTAGCTAGTTAAGAATTGGAATTGAGTAGTAATTTTTTAATTAGAAAGGTTATCTAGTTTGCTGTTGAGGTATTGTGGCATTTGCTGATAGTTATTTGTATGCACAGTGTTGAATTACTGGAATTGGACTTGATGAACAATTTATGCAATTCCCGATAGAAGTATATTTAATTTCAATTCCTGTCATTTTGGCATATTCATTTCTTTTTTCAGGCATTCACATTCCTCGTAGCTTGCGGATTAAATAAGAGAATGTTTGTTTGTTGCTCGAGCTTCAGTAGAAACTTATATGTTTGTGTTTCTGTCTGGTTTATGCCGTGCACTTTTTTATTTTCTTGGGCAGTCAACCGCAGGCTTGATGAATGGGTCGACCTTGATCAACTAGATCTTGACTCTGTAGAAACTGATGTGGATGACAAGGTTGAGGACAAGGTAATATACTGCTCATACCTTTTCTTTCTAGTTCTTGACCAGTAGTTTGCACTTAAGATAATTGTATTTAAATGAATAACCTTAAGCTTGAGTTCAAATTTGGACTCTTAAGGATTAGAACATTCTCCTTTTAAGGAGGTTGTAGTACTGACTAATTCAATGACACTGAAATTTCTCCATTGAGAATATTCTATCTCAGGTAACAGGCTTGAAAATGACGCGTCATCAGAAGCGTAAGATCGATGAAACACATATAGAGGTATTGCCGAATTCTTTTTGTTAATCACTACGCAATTATATGACAGTTTTGTGATTATTATTCTGTTGTCCATGTGTAATGTCATTCTTCATAGAACTATTGATTCCTTATCATGGAGCCATTGTTGTTTATGCTGTGTTTGAACATGCATGCCTTGACTAATGGCTATGCACAATCGTTGTGGGTTTGGATGATGCTCATATAGAATCACGGGCATCAGGTCTTGGTGTGATTCTGGTTGGTTTACTTTTTTCTTTAGTATGGCAGAAATTCAGAAAGCTTAATATTATATCATTTCTCAGTGGTGTCCTAGGAAATGGCTGAAAAGGATATTCCAATCAAAATTATGTCAACTAACTTGTTTGGTATATGTTGGGACAAGTTTACTCATTCGGAGGAGTTAAAATATCATATTTTCTAACAGATTGAAGCTTTTAACACTCTGTTTCCTTGAGTTACCTCATTTTTTGTTTGGATTACTAAGAGCTTGTGTTGAAATTATATAGGGCCACGAGGAGCTTGATGCTGCTAGCTTGCGAGAACATGAAGAGTTTACCAAAGTTAAAAATATTGCAACAATTGAACTTGGAAAATATGAAATTGAGACTTGGTACTTTTCCCCATTCCCACCCGAATACAATGACTGCACAAAGCTGTTCTTCTGTGAATTTTGCCTGAATTTCATGAAACGCAAAGAACAGCTTCAAAGGCATATGGTAAGCTTTCTTTCTCAGCTGTTCATTTATCCTCATTCACTTGTTTACTTTAGTTTGAATCAATCAACTCCAATGGTCCAATAGAAAGTCCTTTTGTTACATATCTTCTACACCCCTTCATATTTTGCAATTATGTCAGCTACTTAGAGCATTTGATTTATGATTCTGATAAATCTTCTAAACACTGGGCCATGCAAAGGGATACTTTTATTCTTTCTTAAATGGAGCCTTTTCTGTAGTTACAATATTTCATATTTGTATTTGCAGAAGAAATGTGATCTTAAGCATCCTCCTGGTGATGAAATATATAGAAATGGGACTTTGTCAATGTTTGAGGTAAGTATTGCATAATTTTGGAACTTCAACAATTATCAACTATGAAACCCCTATTATTAAGTGCGGAAAAAGTTTTTGGCATGACTTCACCAAAAAAAATACCCATATGTTTTGCTTCCCTTAAGGAATAATTCTAGCTCTTAAATTCAGTGTCTTTAAAAACTCTCTCTTAATTGCTTCCCTTTATTATGTTTGCACTTTCTATGCAACAAGATGAAACATCCTATAAACAATTTTCCCCTTAAAAAGCTGGATCTGACTTATAGAGCTTCAAACAAATTGGATGCCCTTATTTAGATTTAAAGGTTTCTTATTCCAAAAGTTCCTTTAAATATTTCTTATCTAGGGGTCTTTTTTTAGAAGTAAGGGTCTTATTTGGAAATCAAATGGGTATTTGTTCGAGGTGGTTATTGGAATTGCCCTCATTCTTTATTTAATTGTGGTTTACATGGAAATTTCAGTTTTCAACATTATGCTTGGCTTGCACCATTCTCATAGATGTACTTAGCATGTATAGTTGCCTTACATTATTTTTTATCTTGTTTTCAATTGCATGCCAAATGTCTGAATTCCTAAGTTGGTATAATTGTTAATAAGAACCAGAATCTAACTTATAATTGTTATAACAGGTTGATGGCAAAAAGAACAAAATTTATGGGCAGAACCTTTGTTATCTGGCCAAGTTGTTTCTTGATCACAAGACCCTGTACTATGATGTAGACCTGTTTTTATTTTATGTGCTATGTGAGTGTGATGATCGGGGATGCCACATGGTGGGCTACTTCTCCAAGGTAACTTTTCCCTCTAGAAAGTTAATTTCTATTTTTGCTGCCACTTGTGTCATCCGTAATCATTGTTTATGAGAGATGAGTTCTGATTAAGGGGATAGACAATAAAATACTCATTCTACTAAAGAAGAAAGAAGGCAACAATGGATAATATTGAAATAACAGAAGAAGTCTACCCAGCGTAAATGCTAATTATAGGTGAGAGCCTGCCCAAGCCCGAAGGCTGAATTTCTTATGAGATCCTACCATGCTAGGCGACTTCTACTTCATCCTTTAATTTGATAAATCCTAACTCTAGTCTGTGGTCATAGACCACATAATCGACCCATTCCTTAATTCTAGGTAACTATCTAAAGAATATAATGAGAGGAATAAGTATCTAAACAATAATGAGGTTATCTGAATCAATTAATTATGGAAACAAGATAAAAGATTCATAAGATCTCTTCTTATTGAGAAATCAATCTCTACCTAGTTCATTCACTTGTGTCATCATATGCTGTTTTACACTTGCCATTAAGGGTCACCGTCTTTGTCATGTAATAGCATTCCTTTAAATTGACTTCTTCATGTACTTATTCCATAGTAGGAAGGATAAGATTTTTGACATTTTTGTCGGAAATGATATTTAACTTCCATATAATATTTTCATTGCTTGATGTACAGGAGAAACAATCAGAGGAGTCTTACAACTTAGCTTGTATCCTCACTCTTCCTCCTTATCAAAGAAAAGGCTATGGGAAGTTCCTGATTGCATTTTGTAAGCTCATTATTCTGAGTTAATTTTCTACACTTCATATTAACGGAAACGAATGTACACATCACTATAATGACAATGAGAGTGAGTAAAGGGGTACAATTACTAACAATTGAAATTGCAGGATAAAACATAAGGTAAAGACACGGAACTTTTATTGAATCAGAGAACAAAATAGTAACTTCTGGACCACATTCTATCAGGATTATTCCTGCCCAGCAAAGACTGCAGTAAAATTAGATAAATTTCTACTGTATCTACTTTAGCAGAAATTGATCATGTCATTTGTCCTTATTATATACCCAAGGCCCCTACAAAAAGGAATGAATTGATGATGGCCTTTATCCTTTCTATATACCTTAAGGCCCCTACAAAAAAGAAAAAATTCTGTAAGGGTAAATACAAATATTTAAATGAAATCTCATTTTGTATGCTGCTAAGTTCTTAGAATATTCTGCTTTCTTGCCTCTTATATGCACTCAAATATGCTGATCACTCACAGTGTAACTTTGTGAATATTTCTTTCTTGTAAAGTTCTGATAGATGATGTTTCTCTTTTGTGTTTTCTTGATTAAGTGGGTGGGGAAGATTATTGTGCTAATAAGGAGTTCTATTGGATCTTTTAAATGGTTATAATGTAAGAGTGAATCTACTGGAACATCTGTTTGTATATTCAGAAAGAAGTAAATGCGTCTTGGAAGTTGCTGAGGACCTTTTGTTTACTTTCTCAAACTTATCCTGATTGAATTCATTTGTACGGATTTCCTAACTAAATGCAACATTCTGATGCAGCTTATGAACTTTCAAAGAAGGAAGCCAAAGTCGGAACACCAGAACGACCTCTCTCAGACCTGGGCCTATTGAGCTACCGAGGATACTGGACACGAGTTCTTCTAGATATACTGAAAAAACACAAAGGCAATATCTCAATTAAGGTTAGGATCAGTTAGCTGCATTCATTTGAGCTCAACATCAATTCTTCCCATGCTCCTTACTTCCTCCTTCCTGTTCCTTTTTCAGGAGCTCAGTGATATGACAGCCATCAAGGCAGAGGATATCCTGACCACCCTTCAGAGCTTAGAGTTGATCCAATACCGGAAGGGACAGCATGTGATATGCGCAGACCCAAAGGTCCTAGACCGTCATCTCAAAGCTGCAGGGCGAGGCGGTCTTGATGTCGATGTTAGTAAGTTGATTTGGACTCCTTATAAAGAGCAGAACTGATCTCAAAATGGAAGGAATTTCCATTTCCCCCATTTCTCACTCCAGTTGATCTGTATATAAAACCGCCTTTGTTAACGTTCTAGCATTTTCTTATAAGAGTGTATGTATCTAATCAGTATATCCTCTAATTGTTTCTTTCTCGCGTCTTAGTTGCTTAAACTATTAGATGGTGATATGTTTGTCTCCTATTTCATGCCTAGAGCTGGCATCTGTGTTGTCATTGTGTCTTTTCTAAATTAATTTCTTTTTTTCCTACCATGTTCGTTGTGTTTGATACATATACATCATGTTTCGGGCTTTTATGGTTGTCCGTTTCATCCATCCGTGCAAATTGTATTATACTGCGTATCGTGCTTTCCTGTCGTGTCAGTTGTCAACGATGTTCTCCTCACTATCTCTATCCTAAAGTGGTATTGTATGAACCTTTACAAGACTTGGATTGCGTTATTCACACTTAATCTATTTGAAGTGGACATTTTTTACCTTTGTTACATAATTATCAAATTTTCAGAAAATTTCCCAACAAATCTAATCTATTACACTAAAAACAACCTTTACCTTAATTTGAAATTTAATTTCAATTGACTATTTTCTTTTGTTTGGTAGATTATAATACAATTGTTGGTTTGAAAAACATTATGCCTCGTGATGATGATGGATTATGCTAGTTAAAGAGTGAATTTTGACCTAACTTTATCCCAATCATAACTTCATTCATTTATTTAAAATTTGGCTCAGGACTTTCTTCGAACTTATCTATATAAGTAAAGTCAGAAATAATCCAGTGTGTTCTTGTTCGAAATTTGAAAGAATCAGAAAATCTCTTGACTTCACTTTACAACTGTTACACTAATTTATTTTCATATAAAAAAATAAAATAAATTTGTCTACCATGTTTATAATAGTAAAGACATATTGATAGATGAAATGAAATCACAATTGGATCAGAGTAAAAGAACTACCACCATCAACAATTTTCTAATTGAAATATGGCCACGCTGTAGCGAAACTGATTGCAGAAGAGGGAATCGACCACATTAAAATTACCTTCGGGGAAGTTCCGTCGAATTAAAGCACCACCAGAAGAAAAAAAGAATATAGAAAATCTAATATTTTGAATTCATTTACATCAAAATCTCCAAACTAATTTATTATTCGATGAATTATGTTATATATTCTAAATTCCCAAATTAAAATTATATATCAATCATATAAATAGAAAAAGATTCAAATGAAAATCTCTAAATATTGTGAGGACGAAGAACAATTTTTGGCACTTCAATCGTGAATATATATATTATACTGTGGTGAGCGGCGGCGGTTGAAATTTCTTGGCTGGCAAATGAATCGGTTCAATGTGCATGCTTTTCACCCCATCAAATCTCCTCTTCCACAAATTCACCTCATCGCGGCTGTTCCCCAGCGCCGGCGCCTCCCTCTTCACCACCGGCAGCGGCGGATCCATCTTGCTAATATCCAACTCCACCTTAACACTACAAAATTCTTGATCAAAAGTAGCCTTAGCCTTCGCCACCGGTCTTCTTGAATCTCTCCGGCAGCTTCTGCACACACTTTTCCGGCCGGCGGCGGCGGCGGCGGCGGGGTTGGGTAGAAGGGTTTTGGTGGATAAGTGTATATTTTTTCTGGGCTTTGAGTGTTTGTGGGTGCAGATGATGGCGGCGGCGGAGGGGTAGCCGGTGACGCGGCTGTTCCGCTTGACTTGGCCCATGCAGCTGACTCTCGGGGAGGTGGGCTCGGCGGCGGCGGAGATGGGAACTGTGTTAAGCTTCACGTCTTTGATGGATAAGCGGCAAAACATGGGCAAGAAAATGCTTTTTTGATCGTGAATGGTTTCTTCGCTGTAATTCCCAGTTCCCATTTATTCAGATTGATTTGATCTGTGTTGTTCTTGGTGGTGATCAAGAATTCTAGAGAGAGAGACAGAGAGAGAGGGAGTTGCCAAAACAGAGGAAATCAGAAAAAATTATGTGAAAAGGGAGATCTGTGTAGCTAAATATGTATGCGTGATCTCACTCCCACACACGTATATATATGCTGACACAAATATTAAGTAGGTGAATTATATATAAATATATAAATATTTTATAATTTTTATGTTTTTCAGTGTCTCTTTAGTATTTTACTATTTTAACAATAATTAAAAATAAAATTTTAATATTATAAAATGAACTATTATTGGAATACTGAATCCAAACTAGTAGCATTTTATTAACTAAAAAAGGACAAATTAAACATAAAAATAGTTATAAATCCCAACATGGATCAGTAAACGCTAATTAACTGTCTTAAAATTATAAAATATAAGAAATTAAAATTGAAGAAAAGAATAATTAAAAAATAGTAAAAATTTAAAGTGGAATAGAAAATCTCAAGTAGCCGTCAAAAATCTGTATTCAGCAGAATAAGACATTAAAAGTGAGATAGAAGATCTCAGGTGATTAAAATGTGGCAATTTGGATTTCCGAAATTGAAAATAAATTACTCTAGGTATTATTATATCTACAATAATAATATTAATTGCGTAATTTTCTGTAAATTATAACAAATTTTGGTGAAGAACAAGTGAGATTTGGTTATAATACCACAATATTGTTGGGTTTCTGGTTTATCATTAAATTTGACATTGTTGCTGTCTGTGTGGGTTGAAAATTAAGTTAGAAACTCACTAGTGCCATGAATTCAGTTCAAATCAGTGGGATTCCCTCCTTTGAATTTCTCCCACACCATAAATTTACCTAAAATGGGCTTTGAATATATATATA
>JAYDZE010551559.1:0-13479 GCA_034509125.1 Monilaria moniliformis | reverse complement strand
TAGGTATTCTTAGGGTTAATTTTATTCTTGAGAGTGATAATTTGCATTTAATAATATGCTCTAGAATACGCATCAATGACCTATCGGGGTGAATGACACAGGAATATATGAGATGGTATAGGTCCAGCACTATTACATACATCACCCAGCCAGATGTACAGTCGCAATCTGGATTTCAGGAATCTGCCTAATCACAGCATTATGCGGTAAGTTTTAATTCAAATTTGTATTTAAAAATGTATCTTGTGTATTTGCGTATTTTTAATATATATTTTTTTCAGATCGATGCATTTACTCGCATATATCACACAGCGGGTCGATCTGACTGTTCGCATCCTGACATGCAGTGTGTCCTACAGATGGGCGAGGATGCACTTAGGAGCTGTGGTGAGGGTTGTCGTATTGACCAACCTCATTTTGAGCGTACGTAGGTCGATACATCAATACATTTTGTTGAAAGAGCCCAGCGTTCTGGAAGGATAGGTGTCATAATAGGTGGGCACAAAATGTCACGAGATTGACAGTCATAGCAGGCACAGCCTCAGCGCCCCCGCGCCAACCTGAGTTCATGCATCTCCCGCCCTAGTGATGGGAGCATTGGCCTCGCGAGCAAACATCTTCCCAAGGATGGGAGCCTTGGCCACTCGAGCAGACATCTCACGAGCCATGGATACCGCATAAAGGCTATCAAACACATAAAGGATCGGTAGATTCATATTTTGCTGGTGTGCAGATGGAGGTTGTTGAGGAGGCTGATGAAGAGGCTGTTGAGAATGCTGGTTTGGAAGCTATTCCAGAAGCACGACATTCACCATCATCAAGGTCAAGCGTCGACTGAACATTGAAGGGCTATTTTTCAAGAAAGTCTAAATGTGACAACAAAGGCAAAACACCAAACAAATACACACCTAGTGTCTATTGGTAGATTTTTATTTTGATAATTATTTTGTTGAGTTTTTGGACATCGGTTTGGATTTGTATTTGGATTGTTTGAATTTCAGTTTCGATTTTAGTTTGGATTTCAATTTTAAGTACCTATAATATTCATTTTAGATTTCTGTTTGGATTATGAGATGAAACGGAAAAAGGAAAAATGGTGGATTCTGGATGAAAATGGGAGACCAAAAACATCCACCCGACTGGGTGGGACTTGGTACAAAACGCACCCGGCCGGGTAGCCTCATACGGATTCCAGAGACCCCTACCCAGCCGGGTAGGGCAATACGCAACAAGCCACCCACCCGGACGGGTAGCCTCACACGGATTTAAGAGATCTCTACCTGGCCGGGTAGGGCAATGCCCAACGAGCCACCCGACCGGGTAGACTCACACGAATTCCAGATACTCTCACCCGGCCAGGTAGGACCATTGCCAAGTCTCACCTGGTCAGGTGGTGCACATCAGATAATAAAGGGAATCAAATCCAGTACAACATTAAGCAAATAGACAACAATAAAATACCACATTTAGTAAATAGCAACAATCAAGTACGTCTTGTGGGACAGTTTCTCCTATCATACCCAGTTTGGCCACAATTTTTGCAGCGGCATGATGTTCTTGGCTGGTCGAGTTCACAAACATCCATCTGATTTGGTATCATTACTCTTCTATAACGACCACGGGAACAAGGCAATAGCCGCGAAGGCGCACACTCTAAGGTCCAATCACTCTTATCCCAATAATCTGAGTGTCTAAGTGGATTGAAGAACCCAGGATATTGATGCACTCAAACCTCTTTGTAATACACACGATGAACAAGATCAAACATATCATTACCACGATCTCGAACTACTGCTGCAATGTACGAACAATATATTTTTCACATCTGCCACTTTCCACTGGTGCACTTTCCTTTCATATACTCGACAGTGTGAGTATTTCCACCTTTTCCAGCAGCTCACTGTCTAGTTCGGATCTTATAAATCATTTGTTGTATGTTACATCGCCAAACACGATGCCATTGCCCTCTTGCATCATTCTCGTTCACCTTCATCATGGCTCATGGAGTCAAGTCACTTTCGCAATATTGTGCTTCCGTTGTTCTGCTAATGAACCATTCAACAGTTCTCCAGAACTCCAAATCAATGCAAGCTCTGATTGGTAGTTCTCGTACACCTTTCAACTCATTGTTGTAGCACTCTACCCTGTCGAAGTTCAATCTCTCATCATGGAACCACTGAACAACCGTACCAGGATTTTGTTTCTGCAATTCATCCATATATTTGGGCAATTCTCTAAATGAGCCCTCCCAACCACCATATACAATCTCAATTGCCTTTCTACGAGCATACCAGGCTTTTTTGTAGGTACATTCCACGTGGTATTTATCATCCAAATGTTTCTTGATGGCTAGCAGTTTGTAATCAACGTCATTTTCAATTTGATGTCGAACAAATAAAGCAATCATTGCTGACATAAAGTTAGTGTGCCCCTTGAATTTCGATGACCAAGACAAGTGAGCCCATTAACCCACGTTCTTATTTCCCATCTTCCATCATGCTTTCGCAATGTTGCTCGTACATCCCAACTACACTCCAGCCCAGTCTGACTAGCTCGACCTTGCAACCCATACGGAAATTTGCATACGGCATGCCATCTTTTCCAGTTGTTTTCCACAACCACAAAATGTCGCACAATTTCCAAATACCACAAAGTCACAGTAGTCTTCAAATGTAGCTTACTATCAAACTTTATGCCCAAGCTGATATGTGTGGGATTACTCTCATCACAGTACCATGTGTTTACTGCATTACCATACCCTCCAACTTCTCTAGGGATTGAGTGAAAATACTATGAAACTGATTGTTCTCCACACACTATCGGAACATATGGTTTGGCTGCAACAAATATCTCATCATCACAAGAATCTTCATTTGATTTATCACTGAAATATTCAGAACTATTACCGACAAAGGACAACACAGATCTAAGTCACCAGAATCTATGTTGTCACTATCATTTGTTTCATTTCCCTGAACATATGTGTTGTATTCACCATCAGAATTGTAGCTCAGATTTATACCTCAAACATTTAATTCATGACTCATCCCCAAATTCTCTTGCTCTGGATATTCGTCTCTGCTAGACGTCCTTGCTTTATAAGTAGTAGTTGCTGAAATTCTTGTTGAGTAACCATTGCAAACTCAATCATCAGTTCAACTTGACATGTTTCAATACCATCACTAAATATATATTGCATGCATTTTTCATCAAGTGACATGCCTACATAGGTGTATCAATTCCCCAGAGCTACAAGACGTCTCTATATTATTAAGATTTTCTGCTAATGCATATTTATTCATATCATTTCACAAATCATCGTAACTAATTCATCATATGAAATATTCTCATTTAATATAATGCATGCTTTCGAAGATGGTGGGTCATAAACAATACCAATACCAGCAACCTGGATTATCTTACCACCCCAATATAATATCAGATACAACGATATAATTCCTGCAATTAATCCATAATTAGCATGTCTCTAAACATCTAACAATCTAATTACTCAAACTCAATCAAAATACTTAAACATATCAAAATTTCAACATAGTTTACTTAAACCCTAACTATACAAAAAATCATCAAAAATATGTAAATTAAATCATAAATTTAACAATACAATTAGAATTACATACCTTTGGATGGTTTCAACAACAAATAGCGAAACAATGCGAAGAAACGGGCGAATCGAGTGAAAATTTGAGGATTGAAGTTGTGGTGGAATGAGCTTTAGGCAATGTCTGAAAGCTGTATATCATGAGGGAGACGCATGAGGGTGATGTGTCTCCCAGAAGACGCATGCCGCTCATGCATCTTCTAGCACCGTAAACAAAACGACGTTGTTTCGCCCTAGACGCATGAGCATAACGCGTGTTCACTTAAGTGAAGACGCATGACACACATGCGTCTTTCCCAATTTTGGAAGTTTAAAAAAAAAACCTTCCCATTTTAGAAAATTTTATCTTATATTGCACCATAATTAGAAAAAAGTCAAGGAACATTAGACCCATAAATATGCTTTTGGGCATAGCAAACTGCTATGACCCATAATAATATGGAAAGCACACTTCGAAAAATATTGTACTAGAATATACCCAGAAATATGGTTTTGGGCATAGCAAACCGGTATGACCCATAATAATATGGAAAGCACACTTCGAAAATATTGTACCAGAATATAAATGGAGTGCAATTTTATATGAATTAGGTGCGGTTCCAAAATTTATCCAAATATCTACTATTCACGTATCATGTCATCATTTCAAACTTTATAAAAAATACCAACAACTCAACTACAAAAATTTCAGTTGGACCTATTCTATTTATAGTCCCATCATTTACTCTTTTTTAATTTATTTTTTTATTAATCTTTAATTTCATATATTTATTTAACTTGCGATATTTCTAAAATTAAAACAGATAATTAAAATTTTGAAAATTATGTAATTAAAATAGAAAAATCATATAATTATTTTTCCTTTCAAAAAAAGAAAAGAAAAAGAATAAGGAAAAGGGAAAGGGAAAGAGAAAAAAGAAATTAAATAGAAAAAGGAATGGAAATTGGTGCGGCTTTGTCGCGGATTACACTGCAATTGCCATCTAACGCACAGTTGCACTGCAACGGTGGCCCGACTATCCCCCGCAACCCAGCCCCAACCACCGCTCCGCAAAAATGACTGTCCTGCGGGGGTGCCTTACGATTATAAGTAGCTAACATTTTATTTACTTAATACTATGAGCTAAAGAAAAGTTGAAACAATTTCAACAACTAGCTAGTACATGTGTGTTTGAAAAACCTTTTTAAAATGTGAATATGATGAAGTTGTAGATTAGACACAAGTTTTGAATCTATAAAATAATGACTAATTTTAAATTTTTGTGTTATTCAACATCCCAAATATATTAGGTGAGAAAAGGCCTACTTAATAAGTGTACTTTTCATCTTGAGCATAGCTTTGGACAAGTAAAACTACATTGTACTTCTAAAATAAGATTTATTTGCTAGAAAAATCACACTTTTGAAAATAATTGCAAATTAAACTCAAATGTTATTGTTTTTATAAAAAAAATGAGATAAAAGGTACGATTAAGTTTGATCTTTAAATCTCTCTATTTGTACTGCTTGAATATTTTTGAAAAAGTAAAATAATACTTTTTATGGATATTGAACTCTAGTCAAATGATTAGTTCTAGGATTTGAACTTTATTGTTTTTGTAATTAAAACATAATAGAACTGGCAATTATGGACATCAATTTTGTTTTAAAAAAACACAAACAAGATAAAATGATGTCAAATTTATTTATTTTTACTAATTAATGTTAAAAGTTGTCATCTCAAGTACATTGTTTTAATTGAATAAATTAATAAAGGTTGTGCCTAATTTGCCACTATTCACATAAGTTGTGATCTTTTTTGCTAACAAATCTTGTTCCAAAATAATATGGTTTAATGTGCCTGAAGATAAATGTCCATGTAGGAAAATTTGAAGATGTTAAAAATAAACAAATAAATAATTTTGTCATTATTTATTCCATAGATTAAAATTTGTGTTCAATCTTGATAGGGAGTAATCCCAACACTCCCTTATTCGGAGTAAACAACGGATCAGTTCCAGGACTCTAGAGGAAACTAGAAGATCCAGCCTAAAAGTCTGATCTGTGGAAGACTTTGAGCTTGAGGAGACCTGCCATTGCTAGATCAAAGATACAGACCTGGTGACCAGTGCGCCCTCTAGCGAACTTGCCAAATACCAAATCAGATGTAACTACTGGTATAGACCACTGCTCGCCATCATGAGAGACCTAATTACCAGATGACCTGACGAATTACAAACCTATCTTTATGAGACCTGGTAGCGAGTATGTAGGAACCTTACAATTAACTATTGGGACCACATACACGTATCCTCCTCATAGTCATCATAGGTGATTGTCATCCTCTGCAACGCGCCGCTTGCAGCCAACCATATAAGTTGGCTCAGAGGCAATGGCCATTTTGCCTACCCCTGGTAGCCTAAACGACGAAAATGCCCTTAGGTATATGTCTCTCTCTATAAGTACCCCACAATTTTACATGCAAAGTACGTAATCTCTCACTCTGAAGGCACTGTGCGATTTCTCACAAACATATATCAAGCACTGCACTCTGAGATTCTTCTCCAAGAAACCTCTCCTCACTCACAATCTACGCCAAATCTACTTTGCGCTGTCTTGCAGGCTCGCGTAAGGATCATTCGAGGAAATCCACCTCATTCACCAGATTCACTAGATAGTGGCCATCTATCGTCCACCAGGTCTCCGACTCACTATTTCGAAGGTATAAATTGATCAAACTTGATACCTTTCCCGAATTTTTATATGTTTAGTTATAGATTGTTAACCCGGATCTAACAAATCTACAACTTGAATCAAAGATTGTTACACTATAAAGGGAGCTTTATTTTCCAACGTAGCCTCAATACTTTTTTCTTTATTAATAATTCCTAATCTAACGCGTGTATATAATGAAAAGGGCAGCAAGAAATGTAGGAGATAAAGAATAATAGATGATTATGGAAAACAACCGGTCAAGCAAATGTGATCAAGAGTCCTCTTCAGGTCATAGTTTACCACTGCCTCATTTCCCTCTCTAAAACCATCTCCATATACCGGAGAAGAGCTTGTTTCAATCTGGTGCTTGAAAAATTCACCGAGTTGTCTCTCGAATCGGGACCGTTGCCCCTTCTTCGATGATGGCGGGCTTGAGTTGGCTGAGGATGAGGAAGAAGACGAAGATGATGAAGATGTAGCAGAAGCACCGGCAATCTCAGAATCCAACCACATGTGAGCTAGCACTTGGCAAATACCTTCTTCCACCTTTGGATCCAAATTTGGGTAACCTGAAAGCATTTCAGTTGGTTTCAATAGTAAGGCTAAATTTTTGGAAGAAAGAATCTAAAAAGGGTTAATATCACATTCTAGACCAAACTTTGTTTGGATTTTTAGAAATAGACCACACTTTTGATAGTGACATAATAGTATGTCTTGAAATCTAGACTCAACTCAACTAACTTCTCCGGTACTGGACTGTTGGATCGGAAAATGGGAAAATTGCACGTAATTTAGGCTCGAATCAAAAGAATGACAAGAAAAGTGGCCGGTCTAGATTTTAAACGAAATTAATATATTAGGTACTGTCCATGGCAAGTCAATATCAAGTGTGGTCTATTTTTGGAAAAATGGGCAAACTTTGGTCAAGAAAGTGACATAAACCCTTGCAAGAAGTTGTGAAACTGAGAAAAATCACCTTTGAGGCGCAACCAAGCATGCATCATCTCGTGGGCGAGAATGGTTCCGGTCAATAACCTGAAAATAACAAGAGATTGTCTATTTTGTGGATGTAAGTGCAGAATTTGAAGAGGGACACAACATTACCTTGGAAACCCATACAAAACAAGAATTGCTGTTACTTCACTCCGGCGGACAAGCCTATACTGCTCGGTAAACAAGTCTAGTATCCGGTAACCTCCAATTCTTGGCCTCCTCGACACCTGTGATCAACAATGGAATCACATTATCAAGGTTTCAAGCTAACTTAGGTTAGTGCATGATCATGGTATTATATTTTTGGAAGGTGTTTTGTTCTTACCATGCTAATGATCTGCTCTTCAGACAGGCAAAGTCCTCGAGTCTCAGACACACGGTGATGGCCCTGGCCACGGAACAAAAGTAGCAAGACATCAGCTCTGCAGAACTCAGAGAAAAATCTGCTTCTTTTTGCATATATAGAGGAAGGTCTTAACCTTTTTCTCTTCTTCGATGGCTTCGTTTAGTGCTTGTCTTTCAACTAAGAGCAACGGAATCTGCTGCTCCACCTTCATGTTTAGACCTTCATAGAAATCTTGTATCTCAAGGTAAAGAGGTTGGCACTCATGAGTATCCATTATCGATGAGTCCAAACACTCTAGACAGAGCTTTCTTCCATCCTCGAGATGCAAATACCTAGCATCTACCGGCTACAAGAACCAGTCAGTTAATTTATTAGTTTTTCTCTATTTCGGGATTATTTCTGAATATTTGTTCCACTCACCTCCATTTTCTCGCAGCTGCAACAACGAGGTGTTCCATCATGCTCATGTGAAGGGCAGTACTTCTGAGGCCAGAATGGATGTGCTCTGTACTCAATAAGGCCAGCAGCATTCGTTGGGATCTACTTAGATAACATTAAGAGGCATCAAAAGATATCTTTGTCTATACAATTCCACTCAACTAATAAGCCTAATTAAACAATGCCTAATATTCTTTCTTCACAGGAAATGCTATCTAAAGTTTTACAATTGGTGAATTGACACTTACAAAATTCTTGCAAACATCACATTTGGGATGATGCAGCTCCATGTAGCACGATTTATGGTACGGGTGGTCATCCATCATGGAGAACTGAGATATAAAAAATGTTAAATTTTATCACAATAATCGGAACTGATATCACGAAAACAAGAGCAGATTTTACAACCAATATAAGTCTTATGCAGGGATCAAATCATCACCTCTATTTCAGTAATCGGCTTATCACAAGCACGACAATGGAAACATTCTGGATGCCAAACAGCTTCCATGCAACTCAAGTATCTCCCTTGGCCAATTTGGCTTTTACAACCAGCACATATTCTACAGCAAAAGATCATATTGTTAAGGGAAAAATTATTATCTGCAGTCTTGGAGTAGATTTTTACCTTAAACACTTGATGCGTAATGATGGGGATCAATTTAGGCCAGGATTTCTACTAGTAAACCAGTGCAGTTTTGATCGATTGTTTGAGGAAATGGCACATATAAGTAGGTACTTAAGAGAGAAACTACAATTTTCATGTTGTTAAGATATTCTCTTCTACATTAATCAGATCCTAACTTTTACTAAATGTATATTTTTCAATAATGTTGATGAGCACGATTCTGGATTGGCATAATAAACTTCAGAAACGTAAAATAAAGAAGACATGCACCTATATCTTGAAGGATCGAGGAACGGAAAGGGCGCGAAAAGATTTCCTTGTTTGTGCACAGGAGGTGATGGAGGTGGAGACTCGAGATTTAAACTTTCTTGAAGCGCCCTAGCAAGCTGCTCATCTTCCTCTAGCTGAGAATTGGTATCTAATAATCAGGAAAAAGGGATAAATTGTCAAGCCATCAATATATACACATTCCATTTTCTTGAACTTCATGGAAGAGTAACAGAAAGATATCACAACTGCAAGAGTTTCCATATTCTGATCTCTTGGCTTACCTATCACTTTCTTTCCTTTCTCGTCTTCCTCAGCAATGGAAAGCGCGATTGCTCTGTCAATTTCTTCTGTGTCAAACTCTGACGAGCCCTGTATTCATTATTCGACAAATCAGCAATCTCATGCATACACACAAGGAATTAAAATGGCGAGGATCAATACATAAACAACGGTCATTACCCGCGAAACATGAGCTGCGTCCCAAGTTACCTCATCATCATGATCACAATGATAATGCTCTTCTGAGATTTTGTGACTGGAGCCTTTCAACATCTTGGTCAGCCAACCCATAGTGCCAACTGTTTGGAGAGTGAAGGTCAATTATAAATTTATATCACACAAAATCTTGAAATTTTCTGGATAAGTGAAACTTTTTTAATCAATATCTAAGTATCTATGCAGAATTCAGTGATTTTGTTTGGATCACTGTTCAATTCAAGCCAGGCAAATCAACTCCTTCAACTCCTTCAAGAAAGATATAATCTTTGATTAATATATAAGCATCCAACCACTCCACCATCAAATTAACAACATTTTCTCAATAAATCATCAAAAGTTGAAAATTTCAAAGTCGATCAACTTTTTGCGATATTTTTGGACAAGAAAAACATATCCCACAAAAAATCAAGAACTATAGAAAGGAACAGAGAAAGAAATACAAGTGTCAGAAAAGTTCACCCCAATCATCAGAATTCCAAGGTATATGATGAATCCCAAATCAGACAAACCATCATAAAAATCTACCTGCTGCAGATATCTTCACAAACAAAATTTGAGATAAAAAGAAATACCATATTTTCTTACAATGATAATAAAGATTAAATAAGACCAGAATTCTATACCACTATTTGTGCAGAAAGATGATAGTGAGGATTTTGTATCAATCGAAGATAAAAACCCAAGGATGTTTCAGTTTCAAGATTTTATGTACTTGTCTGAAGCTAGACCCTTCCAAACCTTTTAGTCCCACTTTTCCACCATCAGTCACTAAATGTCAAAACCCACTATTATTAGCCATTTTATTTGACGAAAAACAAGATTAGTGAAAATATGAGGCTGGTTTTGCCTCCTTTTCTATTTTAATTTAAATACCATTTCCATTGTTACATTTTTATATTACTATAAATGCATAAATAATTTGGTCGGAGTAGAAAGAATGGATGACAGAATTTACAAGAGGAGAGGATCATTTATGATTTAATTGATCAGGCAGCTTTCGGTTATTTATTTATTTTAACAATAGGATAAGAAGAAAGTTCATTTATGAAAATTATGTCAATGCTTTTTCTTAGTATTAGCTTGAATTTTGGTTACTCCTTAAACTGCATGCTGTATGTTCTTGGATTTAGAATAAGGCATCGTTTTCTTTTGGAATCCCACTATTATAGTGTTCCTTTTAGTATTTTCTTTTTAATTTTCTTTTATGAAGAAAATTTTGATGCTTTTCTTTGAAAAAATATCGATTACGAAACCGAATGGTTTAATGATCATTACATATTAGTATATATATATATATATATATATATATGTATGTAATGAGTTGGCGTATGATTGGCGGAGGTACTTCCACATCAGGTTGCTGAGAAGTCAAATTAACTTAATTACAAATATTATTCTCTGCTTCCAAAAATTTATATCCAAAAATAAAAAAATTGTTAGTCTCTTCGAGGTAAAATAATTATTGTAATTAATGAATTTAAAATTTATGCAAGTATAGATTATGATTTACGTGAATTTATTTAATTTAAAAGTGGAGCTACTTTGATATGTTTTAAAGTTAGTTGGGCAATTTAATACAGCGCTTCTTCACCGATTATCTTTTCCGCGGGTATGATCTGTTTTCCCTTCTTTCAAACTCAAAGGTACCGCTACATTTTAATACGAGGCAACCTTCTATTTTAGCCAGATCTAAAAATATAATGGAAAAAGTATTTATTAGGATAAAAATATTGAAAAATAGCCAATTTAGTATTAAAACACTTGAATATCCTTATACGATTTACACGAATTTTGCAAAATTGTAAATTATTGTGTAAATCATGTAACAATATAATTTAAACTATTACAAGAATTTACAATTTTTCAAAACTCGTGTAAATCGTATAAATACAGTCAGATTCGTTTTTATTACTAAGGGCAAAAAGATCAATTTGACTACTATTTCCATATTATTATTTGGTGGGATATTTTTTTCTTTTACTATGTGAAGCTAGTTTAGCCCATTCTTTTCTATTTTAAATATTATTTTTAAATATGATGTCAGAGCATTAGCAACGCGTCGGACAAAAGGGAGGAATCTTGTCACTGCGAGACGGTTCGGCGGCGAGACGCATGCGTGCCTTCTCGCGGTCGTGACAATTTTTTTATTTTATTTTTTTATTTTTTAATCCGCTCTTTTTCGCTTTTTTTTAATAGTACATTTAAATTCTCTTTTGATGACATAGTGTAGGGGGAATTTTCTTTATTTGAATTATGTAATTTTCTTTATTTAAATTATATCATTTTTAAAATTTTAATGAATTTTTATTTTTTTGAAATTGTCCATTCTGTTTGAATTTCAGTGAATATAAACGTAATTTAAAAAATAGGTGGAAATTTGAAAAAATTAATTAATTAATTATTTATTTATTTATTTAGCTCCCCAATTAATTAATTAGCTCCCCAATTAATTAATTAATTATTTATTTATTTATTTATTAGAAATAGGTGGAATTTTGAAAAAATAAAGAGAATATTTTAATTTTTTAAAATTCGAATGAAATGTAAAAAAAGTGTTGTAGATTCTTGAACTTTGTATATTTCATGATTATTGGTTAGGTTAGATAAAGTCACTTTGCATCCTTTAGAATATACATTAATGAAAATCATACATAAAAATTAATATTTCACGAATTTGGAGAAATACAATATAATAATTCGTCATTGTTATTATGTTAATCAATACCAAATTCATCGAAAAATAATTGTAGGTTCATAACAAACATTCTTAATGATAATAAGAAGAAATTAAAAAAAAAATCGGGTGCGGGTACCCGCCGGCGTCGGGTACGGGTACCCGCGTCGGGTATTTGGATACCCGATTCTTGAATCGGGGTCGGGTGCGGGTGCGGGTACACATTAGGTGCTGATTTCGGGTGTGGGTACCCGCAATGTCGGGTGCGGGTACCCGATTTTGTAGGCCTATATATATATATGTAATTAATTCACATTTAGTATAATACTATTATGTTCGAGATTTAACTTTTTTAAATATTTAATTTTGACAAAGTTTAGAGCTTGTTGGTTTACATAATAACAATATTTTTATTTTACTAAATTTTACTCCCTCCATCCCTGTAAAGATGTCATATTTTGTGATGACATGGAATTTTAGGAATTTTTGTTTAGAGTGTTTAAATAAAGAGAGAAGATATTGTTGGATGTATTAATGATGATAGAGAAACTAATAATAGCTATTAAAAAATGTTAGATGTAATAATGATGAGAGAGAAAAAATTGTTTAGAATATTTTTATTTCCAAATATGGAAGTGTGACATATTTGGTGAGACAAACCAAAGAAAGTGAGACATCTTTAATAGAATGGAGAGAGTATGTTTTAAGATGTGTATACCATAAAATCTATAAATTAATTTAATATTATTTGTATAAATTAATTATTTTTGAAAATGCATTGCAAATATTTGAAAAGTGAGCAAGAAAGAAATTGAATAAACAATTTTTTCTGTTAAAATATTAATGATCGCTTAGAAGTAAAAGGTGGTCTATCATACTTCAGACAAGATGATGCTTAACGTAGTTATGGCCTATCAAGCTCTATACGAGGCGCAAAGGTGGTCTATCAAAGCTCTAAACGAGATGATGCTAAAACCTCACTTTTGGTCTTTTAAACTCTAATTGAGATGATATTCACAAAACAATTCAGATCTTTCAAACTCCAAACAAGGTGATACGAACAAGTCAATTCTAGTCCTTTAAAGTCCAAAAGAGATGATGCTTAAAAGTTAGAGTTCTGGTCTTACAAGCTTCAAACGATATGATTATTATATGTCAATTTTGATCTTTCAAACTTTAGATAAGAAGTAAGAAGCAAGCTCAAGATAAGAAGATGCTCACAAATTAGTATGATCTTTCTGAAAGATATATGGACTAGATTAGGATATTGGGCTTTAATTAATTAAGGTTGGACTATTAATTAATTAATGCAGACA
>JAYDZE010551548.1:0-13480 GCA_034509125.1 Monilaria moniliformis | reverse complement strand
CATATTGGCATGTGAGTTAGACAATCCACAAAATTAAGGGAGACGGATCTAAAACGAATCAGAGGCAACCATTTGGGGAGAGAAGATAGACTGTCAAAAACTAATAAAGTTCTACACAATTATATGCTTATGCTCAAGTTTATAGGATGATGCAGGAGGCAATGGTGGTAAAGAAGCCAAAATGAGACAGGGAATCAACAAAGGAGCATACCTGAACTCGATTAGCTTCTATTGCTTGTTTCAGTCTTGCAATGTTTTCTGGAGTTATAAAATGGCTTGAATCCATAGTTTCCAGGCCCTGCACACACACAAAAAGGTAGAAGTTCAGCATCAGATATATATGATTGAGCCAGCAACCAAATCATTAGTGTTCGCGCGATTATTACACGCCGGTCTTTCCCTTGAGAATGTACGACATGAACGAGGGAGACAACTTTAACTGCAAGCCAATTGAAGAATCAAATAAAAGTAAAGCAAAAAATTAACAATTTGCAGTTCTTAAAGAAATTAGAGGAGCGGCATACACAGATTATTGAAGACAATCAAAATTATATATAATTGATTGAGAATAATGAGCTGCAGCGGAACCTGATCAAGTTGAAACACGCGAAATGCGATTTTCGCCTTCTCAACACTTTTCGACTTTGTTGCAGTGTACAAGCGAGTGTTGCAATGGTGAATTTGTTGTCGAATACATTTCGAGGATTTGACCATTTTAACCCCCACAAAAAGAATATCAAATTATGCGTTCAGATACTAAAAAAGAAAAAAGAAAAATAATAATAAATTAAAGCATTCGGTGAGAGAGAGAACGGAGAACCGGGGGTGTTGAAAGAGAGAGATGATTATTAGGTGGAATTTCTTTTTATTTTTTATTTTTATTTTTCATATATATAATTAAATTGATGTTGAATATTTGAATCGATTGTCAAGTCAGATTAAATTTGGTGGATTTAATTTTGGAAAAAAATAAGATAAATCGGAAGTTCATATGTTTACTGATCGAGAAAGAAGATAATGTGCAAAGCTTATGTATTTGTAATTTTATAGGCTAAATATTTTTTTTAACATAAGTTCTAACTATATTGTTTTGAGGTATAATATTTATAAGAAAAAAAATAACTATACATAATATTTTTTTAAAAATATTTTGACATTTATTTTCATACCAAAGTTTCAAATGATCCTACTCACCATTTAAATACCGAAAATATTATTAAAAAATAATTTTGCATATTTCTTTAGTTTGAATATTCATTTACCATAATCGATAGTTCAAGATAAAATTAAAAATTAAGTGACAATCTAGCATATATTTGAGTATGTGATCTTTTTATTAACTACAAATTTAAGTGAATCACACATTACTAACAATTATATACTATATATTTGTAATAAGCAATGTAATTATTTAAATATAAATCTTTTTCTACATACTTTCTAATACAATTTCGCATCTGTAATTAAAAATATATGGGTAGTTGCTCTAGTTAGCTATATGATTGGTTCAAATCTTTACACGAAATGGAAAATGTAGAATTTTCTGAAGAGATGAATATGCCTTGAATATTAAATTTCAGTTTTCAAGAGGGTCTTGAGTTTTGGCATTCAGTTTCCTATCTCAATCCCAATTTAATTACTTCAATGTCTCTTTAGAAAGTGTGATTATCTTGTCAAAATTGATCACATCACTATCTAACTAATGAAGGCGAAAATTGAGAAACTTGCAATTTTCAAAATACATTTAAAACTAATAAGTACACATAACATGCCATAAAAACAATTGTGCCACAAATTCAACGTAAAATGTATTGTTGGAATAGGACATTTATGCGCAACACTAATTATGGCATTCTACCGTCAAAAGCGAATTTTTTTGAAATTAATAATTGGTCTCATAAATCATATCTGCTCAGATTTGATTTTCTATCCCCCAAAAAAATATGTTCAAAACTTTATTTTTTTCAAAATGGGCTTCTACTGGCCCAGGCCCAACTTACACACAAAATTGGACATTTGTTGCCACGATAAAATTAAACTCGATTGAATATTTGAAGAATGTGATAAAAAAAATGTCAAATTATTCAATTCATCAAAGTATATGATGAATTACCCTACATTATATTTAGGATTTAGCTATACGGATGGAAAAGAGCGACTATGATTGAGAAATAACTGGATTACATACGGATTTTAAGTTTCAAACCCCTAAAAAAGAAGTCGATATTATATAGTAAAACATCAGCTGCATACAAGTTAAACCAAGATACTTACCTAACCTAATTGTGTGCAGAAGCAAAAATCAACTGCATCTTGGAGCAGGGGAGAAGATGTCACGAGCTTTAACTACTGAACCCCGCTCCATTTGGCCCAGTCTATGAACTGCATTCCGCCATAAATGTTATTAGCAAACCGTACACCCACTGTGAAAGCCATGGCAACCGGTGGGATTTGCTTGGCCAGCGGCGAGGCTTCGACAAAATATTCCAATCCATTTATTATTTGATAACGGGTGTTTGAAGAAACCGCGAGAAAAACACCTGCAACGTATACAGACAATATGAAACTGCTGCCGACCTGATTTACTATATGTGCTTGCATATCACAATCAACAAATCCAGGCAGTTTCCTTAAAACATTTGAAAGTCTTGTCTCCATAAATTTTAGTTTATGTGAGAGGCATCGGCATTTTGATGTTATCTGAAACTTATAGCTGAATATATATAACCTTCCGAGTAAATAACAACAGGCTGAATATCTTAATTATTGATAAAAGGAAAAGAGGGAATCAACCAAAACTGTAATAGGAAAAATAACATACCCCAGAGAGCGGCGCTTTTTATTAAGGGGGGCACAGGTATATCCTCTTCTGACTTCTTGATGTTCCTGTTGTGCAGAAAGTCGTTTCAGTTAAAATCACCACCATGGAAATTCAAACTTGATACAAAATTTATCTGATAATGAGACAAAATACCCATGGAAGAAAAATGATTGACTCCTTACAGTAGCAAAGTTTTCAATGATTAATGATTTTAAGGTAGTTTAATCGACTCAAGGCAGAAGAAATTACAGGATTAGCAGCTTAATAACTACCTTTGACTACCTAAAGTAAGAAAACTGTATTCCTCCACAGATATAACACCTAGATTCACAACAAGTGCATGGAAAGGGAGACCAGGAGAGTGGGTAAATATCTTCTGAACCTACAAAGAGGGGTTTGAGGATTCACATCCACGTGACGAATGTTTTGGGGTTCATATTATATGAGGAGATATTGCTTTTCCCAATTCGAACTGAAGAATGATATAAATATATACCTTTTAGCAGTCATGATCATATTTGCGATGCCTTGGCCAATAAGACCACATCCAAAACCAACTGAGCCATATAATACACCCTACATTCAGAAGAGAAGATCACCCATCAGCAATCAAATAACATCAGAATAGCTTAGCTTTTAACAATGATGAAGACCATAGGAGAAGAAGATCAGCTTTTTGCCTAAACAATTGATGATGAGGTACCTTGTAAAAGTAAGTGGCAATTCTTTGCTGCAATGAAAATCTAATTCCTGGTCTCTCAGCTTCAAAAACACTGTACAGCCAATAAATTTACAATCTAAATAAGTTGGAAGATACTCTGCCGTGATATCAGAAAAAGAGATGCAGCTTCTTGAGATGAATGAACTGCTCCTACAGAAGTTTGTGATTGGGCAATATTTGATCATGTATATATATCACATACACCCTAAACAGTTATTCTTATCTAATATCTGCTTACGCATACAAAACAAGTTATCAGCATATCACTTAATCTAGATAGAATCAATCTGAATACAGGTTCACATAACTGGAAATTGATGAGTATCTACCTTGGAATACCTTGTCTATGTTCTATTCTCAATAAATAACTAAAAAGATTTATAATTTAAATTGCACAAGTGACCTGCTGGGAAGAGCTGCAGAAGCCTGCTGCATACGCCCAAGAAAGCCACTACGAATGGGTGTCTTGCCTATACGAGCATACGGGGCCAACATACCAACCAAAGCAATGTCAACGACGATACCCACTAACAAATCTGCCGCATACAATTCAAATTCTGCCCAGAAGTCCTTCCCTCTCTTATTAACTTCAGCAAATGTTGCACAACAAGAATCAATTACCACCTGCAACACAACCGATAATATCACAGAATTTGCTGTATTCTTAGTGTTCGCTCACTACAATCGACATGCATACGGCATATCCTTTTGTACACATGAAGACTGTGCAAATGCATAAACTCAAACTCACCTCTGTTCCAACTTTAAACAAAAATGAGGGATCAGCCAGCATTCGGTTCCGAAGCATCGAGCAATATCTCATCAAAAACCCTAACGGCCAGGCTGCACTCTGCGAAATTCATTCGAAACATGACAGTGATCAATGTGAAATCACACTGTCTATGTCCAAACAATTAAGTACAGTTTTCTGATTCAAATTCTGAACTATTGACAAGCATTCTCACCTGAAGATCCAAGTACCTAGTGAGGAACAACCTTCGAAGCCCCGTAGATTTCGCCGCCTCGATCATATCAGCAGGCAGCACCGCGCCGCGGCTCTCTGCCTCAATCAAAACCTCATCGTACTTCACGATCGGTCCAAACTCATCTTCACCGCCGCCGTCATCTCCCTCCCCACCACCGCCGCCCCCGTCGCCTCCTGGAGGAAACCGCCCATTCCCGCCATCTCCATCGCCACCGTCGTCGAGTTTCGGTTCCTCAAAATCCTCTGACAGACTAACCTTCTCCGTCGCGGTGTCAGGCGCAGCGCACTGTATCTGGAACGGATTCTCCGCGCCAATCCTTACCGACGGCTGATTGGAGGGAGCAAAGTTGGCAAAAGCGGTGAATTTCAGAGCGACGTTTCTGCTCGTACGTTGGTGCGGTAAGCTGTGGAGCTTCGGATTGGTGAATCCGCCGGCAGGAGGACAAAGCGACATCGTTTGAATCGAGAAATCCTAGACGGAAACTGCTGCGGCAGAATTTCGCCGGCGGCGTCGCCTACTGTGCTTGCTTTAGGTTGGACTGAGAGTGTGAGGGTAGTAATCCTGTGCGATGCGAACTTCGGAAGTCACGGCCTTGCGACAATCTATATATACTAAAAATCAATTCCGTATACCACGTATATTGAAATTCTTTTATTATGTCACTTATATTAAATTGAATATTTTTTTAAAAATTGCATATAGTGTATATAATATAATATCTATTAAAATATTATGTCGTATGCAAGCGTGACCACTACATCATACATATACCGAACACCGTTACACTATCACAATATAAAAAACAAATATTGTATACATACCACAGATTGAATCCAAAATCTCTAAACTTCATTACAACCAGCGACATGTAGCACCAACAACTAAAGTAACATTTTCAAAAGTTTTATTAATTTTTTTATTTTTAATATTCGCTGGGAATTGTCTTTTAACGCACATTTATCGTTAAACTGATATAAGCTTCCCTTACATCTCATTTATAATAATATAAAATCCACTGTAGATGGTATCATTTATAACTATCTGAATTTAAAAAATGCTTTATATAAGTGAGACTCTTTATTTTATTGTCACGAGAAGTGAATTCCTTAATATACGCACCCATGAATTTTTGGGTCATTATATGTGTACATCATATTATTTTGCAAAATGATGTCCTATCTCACGTGAGAAAATTTATAATTCAAAGTAATATATTATTAATATGCAATTTTAATCGAATATA
The DNA here is from genome assembly GCA_034509125.1 of Monilaria moniliformis. Taxonomy (NCBI): domain Eukaryota; kingdom Viridiplantae; phylum Streptophyta; class Magnoliopsida; order Caryophyllales; family Aizoaceae; genus Monilaria; species Monilaria moniliformis. The sequence continues at coordinate 7,709 of JAYDZE010551548.1, read as the reverse complement.
AGCGAAATTTATTTTATGATATCAAACAAAATGGAACAAAATTGAGAGATTTTATCTTATATGTGTATGATATTGAGCAAGGAGGATTATTTAATTAGAGCATGATAGTGTCATTGTTGCCAATTGGGCCCTTAAATAATAAATATTTGTTTTTTCGAAAATTACATGTAGCATATTATATATATATATATATATTTCTTTTCTTTTTATATTACCGCTTCATAGTTTTTCTGGTAACACTTAGTATATATGTTGTGCTAATATAGAGCATAATGTACGTCGAAAAGAATATTATGCATATAAATATGTTGAATATCAAAGTAAAATATAAATGTAAAGTATAAGGAAAAACTCCAACTTATAAAGCTTTGAATTGGTCAATTTTGGGTTCAATTGCTGGGAACAGATTCTTTTATCAGTTTCGAACTTCAAAAATTATAGTAATATTCAAATGGTCCTCATGAGCACGAGCGTCATCGCGACCTTTTATTTACCGAAAGAAATAGTATCATATAAAACGTAAAACTATGTGTTCGATGTGTTGTCCCGATAAATCTTATCTCTTCACGTAATCTTATTTTATTTGTCATTCGATTTCCCTTTTCTCCGAAAGCTCAGCTGTGACAATATCCTTCCAGCCCGTCTCTATAATGATTTTTCCACTTTTATCTTGCGACAACCCATTCCACCCCCACCCTAATGACTAAACTCATCCCGTCTCTCTTTTATTTTGCTTATCCCTTCTTTATTCCACCGTTGTCGTGCGCCACCGTTTCTGCTACCGATTATTTTGTCCGATTTGTTCTATTTTTGGCCGATTTGTTGGTGGATGTGGGTGGCTATCGGTGGTGGTTCTTGATTTTGGGCAATTTGTTGGTTTTTGGGTGAAGATGTGTTTTGGTGGGGTGTGGGTGGCTATCGACAGCGATTTGTTCATTTTGGGCGCTGATGTTGCTTTGGTGTTCGGTGGGTGAAAAGCCCAACCCATATCTTGGCGAGACAATCCGGATGGTGTGTGTGGGTAGGGATGAACATTGGGTTTTCGGTTCGATTTTTTTGCCCAAACTGAACGAATTGAAAAACTAAATTTATCTTAGAAGTAAAACTGCACAAAATCGGATTAACCGAAAATCGAAATCTTAAATATGAAAACCGATCCAAACCAAAAAAAAAAAAAATTCATAAAAATATCCAACAAATCGAAGATTTTTTTTTTCGAAAAAACCAAAACATGAAAATCCAAAAAAATATATGTATATATAAATATATATGAAATATATATATATATAGCTATTATTATATATACAAATATAATATTAAATAAAAATTTAGTTTTCGTTTTTTTCGGTTTATAGTATATCCGAACTTAACTGAAAAATGAAATTCACCAAAAATCAAAACTGAACCGAAATTCTAAAAAAAACTGAACCAAATTTTAATTTTGGGTTTGATTTAATTCGAATATTCGTATTTCGTATTTTTTTGCTCACCCCTATGTGTGAGCACACAACCGATGATTGTAGTCATGAGTGTGGGTGGGTTTGAGCCCATAAGACCAGATCTGAGCCCATTTTGTGTGTGTGTATCACCGGTTTTGTGTGTGTGATTCTTGATTTTTTGGGTGATTTCTTGATTTTTTTTGTCGATGGTTTTGTGTGTTTGATGTTGGCTAACAGGGGGAAAGATGAGGATTATGGGGAAAGTAGGAGTGTGGGCGGCGGTTGGAGAGGCGCCAGAAAGAGGGAAAGAGGAAAAGAAATCCAACAATTAAATAATTTTTTATTAATATTTGACTTGATTAATTAATGAATTAGTATATATTTAACTAATTAATTCAACAATCACTCAACTAAATTTTTATTTTTAATTTTATGTAACGAACATTTTATTAAAATTATCTTAGATGTAATCTAGCCAACCAAACAATAACATCAGATTCAATACTAATTTAATCTTATACAAAATTCATCTCTACTTATCTCATATTGTATCTCATGATTATCTTATATACCAAATCGAACATGACCTCAATTTATTAAATAATTGATGAATTAAATGTAGAAAATGTAATTTGGCCATTCATTGGACACTATATTTTACTGAAATATTGAACATGTGTTTATTCGATTCAAGTGTATTATTTACATGAGATAATTGAATATTAAATCTCAAATTATAAACCATGTTGTAAACTAGACTTATTATTTGTACTATTTCAATTAAGACTTGATATTATAATTCGATTTGGTTATTTATTTAATGTGAAAACTAAACATTGATTTGGAGTTTTTGAAATTTATTATATGGGTTGTCCTTTCAAATTATTAGTTTTAATAAGATGTTTGATGATTGAATAATTGAAATTTTATATTTTAAAATCTTCAAACAACCGGTTATTATTTTAAATATGACAGTCTCATTCTCTCACACATATAAGATATTTTTAAAATTCGTCAGTGTCCATTGAAATGTCACATTATAAGTATCAAGAATGTATTTATATATAACAATTTTTTTTTTGTTTTAAAATGAAATAACACCATTACTACATCAGACATTATATAAGAAATTTATCACCTATAACAATGATTATCATGTCAGCATGTCACATATATAAACAAACTTTTTGTAAAAAAAATAGTTTCCCTCCAAAACATTTATACCAAATCTACTAATATATTATTTAATAATTAAATTAATTATATAATATACATAGATATATATTCATGAATTTATATATAAATATTACTGCTATAGACATAATTTGATTAATGTATATACAAATATAGTATTGATTATTGATTTTTTATCGTACGTGTACTTACTTCTAAAAGCAAGTAGTATATATACGTAACTTCTGGAATTGAGGTTAAAGTTATGTATGCTATAATTAAGATAATTCATATAATGTATAATATTTTTTATTGTGAATAGACATGTATAGAAAGATTAAGTTATTTATTTAAAATAATGAGTTATTTTATTTTCATTCTATATATCTATTATCTTTTTTGAAAGGTTATATTTATTTTGTTGAGAAATTTTATTTTTTAAATAATTAGTTAGTATTATTTTGTTTATATTTTAGTTAACATGTTATCGACAGAAAAAAATTATTTTTTTTCTAAATTATTTTTATAATATCTGAACACAATTATTCATTAATATTTAACTTTATAATATTTTTAAGTCTAACTAAAAATAAATGAGCCTAAGATGATTGGGTATTCCAAAACATATTTAGTTATGTATTGTGTTTAGCAAACTATATTTCTATATATATGATTTTTTTAACATTTAAAAAAATTGTGGAATTATTTCTAATCTACATATATGTTGATATTGTTTCTAATATATGGTAATTATTATTATGATTATAACATTATCATAATTAAATCATAAAAATTATATTGTATGTATACTAAAATAATTTAGCCACACAGTCATAAGAGACATTCGGACCAAGGTCCACCTTTTACGAAGATTTGACCCGACACAGAAATTATAGAAACATTGTAATAAAACCCATAAAACCCAAAATGATAATTCAAATTAAAGCTCGAGAAAGAAAATACAATTACGAAATTTTAAAATTATAATTGTAATAAACACCGTAATAAAAGTCGTCTCCCTCCACTGTGCGACGGCTTTCCCAGTTTCTCTCTCTAGATCGCCCCTCACAACACAGTCTCTCTTCTCGCTCTACGCATTCACAAACCCCATTCATCAACGGCGGAATATCACCGGAAAGCTGCGAATTCTGATAATTTCTCCGTCGCAATTTGATTGAGATCTGCGAATTTATAGACGTCGGATCTGGAGAATTGCTGGATCTGAGAGATGGCGCTTTCCGGCATGAGAGGGTTGTCGGTTTTCATCAGCGACATCCGTAATTGTCAGAATAAAGAACAGGAGCGCCTTCGTGTTGATAAGGAGCTCGGGAACATCCGAACTCGCTTTAAGCACGAAAAGGCAAGTTTTTACATGATAGGATAGGTGTCTGTGAGCTATTGTGGTGTGTGTAATTGATGTTTGAGTTTGAAGTCTTTCGGGATTTCACGAATTTCTTGATATGATATGAAATTGTGGCGTTTGGGTGTAGAGACGAGCTGGAATTCAGGGTTTGAGGGATTATGATTTATTTTTCGTGAATGTAGGTTGGACTAAATGGGAGTCTTGTAATTGGGCTCTTGAGTGAGGAGGTGTTTTTAGGGGGTTATAGGCTGGATTGGGGGTGGATTTGGGTTCTGGTTATTTGCTGGGGGATGGATTGGGGGTTTACGAGCTGTGCACTCAGGGAAGGATAGTTACGCCCGAGCCCATGGGGTTGGGGTTTCGTTAAGCATTCGTTACAGATAGCTTGCTAGAGAAGATGAGTTTCAGCTACTTGAATATATGACATTGCTGAACGAATGCAGTCTGTATCTTTTTGATGATTAAATTATATGTTCAAGGAATCAGCTATAATATAAGACATTTGAAAATGTTTGCTGTTTTTCTTACTCTTGAGAGGGGCAGCGTGGTTTCCAAAGCCTAGCTTGTATTGCTCCATTAAAGCACACATGTCGTGGAGATAGTTTTGAAATCCTAGTTCATGTATACAGAATTATGTCCTATCTGATGTCATGTGATGGTGTTAACTTCATGGAAATGCCTCAAATGGTTCTGATTATCTTCTGCAGAGTTAGAAAATTCAAACAAGCTGAACAATATTCATTGATGCAATTTTAAAGGTCTACTAAATCATCAACATTTTTGTATTCAATAAGATCTGTTGCTGTGATGCAAATCGTATGCCCCTATCAGCTTCAGTGAAAAAACCGATAATGATCTAAGAAGACACAAAAGGAAAAAGGGGAAATAGATGTTGATTTATTGGATAGTCTACATCTGAAAATAAGAGGTATTCATAAATTTGTTCAACAGCTTGCTGATTGTATTGTAGTTGTGAGAATAGTCATGTTTAAGTAAGAGTATTTGTTCTCATTGTACGCCTCTGATGCATTGCACCATCGGTGTTTCAACCTGGGATAGCATTATATCATCTGTGAAATTTGATGAATCTGATAAACAACAAGGTCTCTTATGGCTCTTGTCTCCTCCCATCTCTGTTCTTTTCAAGAATCGTTTATCCATAGGATTATCTCTTTTATGTACTCATATAAGACAAAATGTGGTAATTTGCTAGGAATTTTCAGCAAGGAGGATTTCAAAAATTACTTAAACTTGATTTTGCACATTAGCAATTTAGCAGTACTACAAACTGACTTCTTCATGGTAAGTTTGATCTCGTTGATATCAGTCATTGTTAGCTACTGGTTAACATTTGCAGTAGATGTATGCATGCATACAAGGATAGATAAATATAAATGGAAACAGTAATAGATTTTGTGGAGGTGTCTTATATTGGATGTGCTCTGTATGATTTGGTCCTAAAAGTGATGGATCATATATTTAAGGATTCTTTGGTTGGTCAAGAAATCGTTATGATGAACTGGCAAATAGGCAGAACTTTTTGATTATTGTCTTTTTCCCTCTGAAGTGCCTCTCCTGACCCAAGACACAAATTTAACTTGTTAGCTACGGCCTTGGCCCATGCACGCTCCAGAAACAATAAGTATAAACATATGAATTGATATTCAGTCTCATTTATTTTCCCTACTAAGGAAGCTATTATGTGAATTCATGATCTCTGTACGCCAATGTCCATCATTTTTTGTGCTACCTTCGTAAGTTGGAGCTCAGAAGTGACTCAAACCTTTAATATTTATTAGTTCTTGGGGAGCTCGTAGTAGCTTTGCTTATCATTCTATTTTGCATTTGTAACTGAACAGGGTTTATCACATTATGAGAAGAAGAAATATGTCTGGAAAATGCTTTACATTTATATGCTAGGGTATGATGTTGATTTTGGCCACATGGAAGCTGTTTCTTTAATATCTGCACCAAAGTATCCTGAAAAACAGGTGTGGATTGCAGAAAACTCAAAAAAATGATTAAGGATATTATTCATCACTTGCCCAAGTGTCTTCACACATTCTGAGTTGCTGCAGGTTGGGTACATCGTGACATCATGTCTTCTAAATGAGAATCATGATTTCCTGAGATTGGCAATTAATACTGTCCGCAATGACATTATTGGCCGCAATGAGACTTTTCAGTGTCTTGCCTTGACATTGGTATGGTGTCGGATTCTCTTTGTCCCTATAACTCTTTATAAATAGTTGATGCAACCATATCGGTTGACATAATAATTTTAGTGTTCTGCCTCAAGTTCTCTATGTTTCCGTTATGTATTTTCCTTACTAACTTCTGCTTATTCCATTTGATCATAACTGTTAAGGTTGGAAACATTGGTGGGAGAGAATTTGCTGAATCTCTGGCTCCTGATGTTCAAAAATTACTTGTAAGTGTACACTTCTGAAGGTATTATGTTGGATGACCTAATAAATGTTGCTGAAAGTTCCTATTTCTTTAGATATCTAGCAGTTGCAGACCGCTTGTTAGGAAGAAGGCGGCACTATGTCTGCTGCGCCTCTTTAGAAAAAACCCTGACGTGGTTAATGTGGATGGCTGGTAAAGCATTTACACTCAATCTCTGTTAGTCTCATTGATCAATAAGAAGAATCTGATACCAGTTCTCTTCCTCATAATTGACAGGTCGGATCGGATGGCACAGCTATTAGATGAACGTGATTTAGGAGTATTGACTTCTTCTATGAGCCTCTTAGTTGCTTTAGTGTCTAACAACCATGAGGCGTACTGGAGTTGTCTACCAAAGTGTGTTAAGACCTTGGAAAGACTTGCTAGAAATCAAGATATTCCACAAGAATACACTTATTATGGTATTCCTTCGCCTTGGCTTCAGGTTTGTGCTTTACCTGACACTATTTATGGGCGACTCTGATATAATTTAGGATATCAAAATCTTTTCTTGTTTGCATTTTATTTATCAGATTTAGATATTCGCTGAATCTCTAGTTTCAAGTAGGAGCAATAAGAACCTCTTCATTCGTCTATTATCTAACCATTTGCTTCTGTTCGTGTTTGCACTGCAGGTTAAGACGATGAGGGCTCTCCAGTATTTTCCAACTGTTGAAGATCCAAATACAAGAAGATCATTGTTTGAGGTCTGATATTCTTTTGTACTCTATGGGCTATTCTGGTGTGGTTTAGTTTCATATTCACTTATAATTTGTACTTGTCAGCATCTCTGTCCAGTTTATGAAGTTGTACTGGTTTCCTAGATGTATTGGTGTTTATGTGGAAATTGAATATGTTTGGAGGAATTATTCGATCTTTTAGAATTAAAGTTTGAAAATGAAGATACATTTGATCAGTTGTATTTTTATGTTTTATGGCTGGCTCTCTTTGAATATATGGTTAGTAAGAAGACAAGATAATTAAGTGGTGGGGCCCATTGTAAAGCTAATTTAGATTTGCCATTGATGGTATAAGATTGAGAGAAGAATAAAACAATAGCATAGTAGAAAGTTGAAAGGGGGATTTGAAAATTAGAACAAATAATCCCTATGATATTTTTTTTCAAATGATACTGCTTATATAATTGGGTATTATATTGAATGTCTGTGACATGTTATGATATTTCTTATTGGCTATTATCAGGTTCTACAAAGGATACTAATGGGAACTGATGTTGTGAAAAATGTAAACAAGAATAATGCATCACATGCTGTTCTTTTTGAAGC
>JAYDZE010551547.1:0-31975 GCA_034509125.1 Monilaria moniliformis | reverse complement strand
AAATTCTGCAGCACAAATTCCACAGCATCCATGACAGTATCACCTTCGCTGTATAAAAATAGAAAATAAAAGCGGTCAGCTTACTTCCTAAATAAAGCAAATAGCAAATAGCAAAACACAGGAACGGACTAATTAATACATTTAGAAGACCATCCAAAAGGCTATTGCACCTATTATTAACAATTGATGACTTTACTATTGCAACTCCTATCACAACCCCCATTGCAAATCTACTACTCCTATCTCTTTTCCGCAGGCTTTCTAAACAGACTCTATTACATGATTGAAAATATTGTTTGCAACAATGAACTTCGCAATTGAACCATTAACTCTCAACCACTCCTGTTAATGACTAAACTGTGCCTTGTCAAATTGGAAGAGTTATTGGCATGAAGGGATTAATTTATTCTTGATAAGCAATTAAGCATGCAAGCAAGACTGCAAGTTTACAATTAGCATGGATGTATACTAGCAGATACTTTAGATGAATGTTACATCCTTCCAAATTCCAATGATCATGCGCACATTGCAGAGAGTTTTATGATAATTACAAATGAACACTTTGAGTATATTCACAAGGTCTGATCGTCTGAGTGTGCAGTAGCACAAAATTGTTACGTTTAAATAAATGGAACTCTACTTCCACAATTCCTGAAAACCAAAAGCATGAGTTAGCTACAACATGCCTCTCAAGATATATGAGTGAGCCATTGATTTCACATATGACAAAAAACAAACACAAGCTCCCCCCCACTACCCCACTCCCAACAGCCCCCAGAGGCAGGGGGAAACTAATGTGATATATTGAACTAACAGATGGCACATGAAATTTGTAACTTGTTAATAGCAGGACCGGAGGCATCTATGGCATGAAAGACAAGAAGGTGGAACTTTAAAGATGAAAGCAGTAAGTGATGAGTGATGACAATATGCAAACAGCATATTACAACACACGCAGGATTGGGAGGTGAAGTTGGCTTCTTATGTAAATGCAAATTCAAAGTCTTGCAAAAATTATATTGTTGCAAAATGAAAAAGGAGGTCATTTGCCTTACCCTTCATACTCCGAACCAATATCTGGTAGCTTATCTCTACTAACTTGAGCAAGATAACTTCTTAGGAAAAGCCCACGGATTGGATGTTGAACAGCACGACACATTTCAACAAGATCCCTGAGAATATCCTTAGCTGGAGCCTCCTTTGATTTTATATAAACAGATCCAACTGTGCATAGAAGATACCTACATATTCACAAAACAAAAATGCATCAACTGAGCCTATAAGATCTGGTTGTTCATCATCAGTACGTAAAAAGAAGATTCCCTACAATATTTCAGATAAATCATTACAGTAACTTTGAAATTCTTACAGTGTTCAGTCCAAGATAGTAACACTATCCTTAAGATAACTCTAAAAATATGCCAACAGGAGAAGAGCACATATTTATTTTTCAGGTGCCTACTCTCTGGTCCTTACTTTTAATTCCAATTCGGGGTTACAAGAGATAACAATTGAAAATTTTCCAATCAAAATATTTTCTATCAGCTGGTTTTTGGGTTACAAGATATGCACGGACATGTATGATGGTATCTAAGAATGAATTAAAAGTTGTTACAACATAGGTATTTTTGTAAAATTTAAATTGAAACTAAAGAACATGGTTTATCTAGCTTTTGTGTGCCTTCTCATCTATTAGCCATCATATATTGATACCAGCAAAACTATATCAATATGGAACCACAAAGCACTCATACTACATACATGCATAGTAAAGCAAGAATTAGATTCTGCCCTCATATTGGAACATCACACAAAGACATCCTAGAATCGGGCAGAATATCAGAAACGAACTTTCGATATGACTGACTAAGCAAACAAAGACTTAATCACAATTTAAAAATGAAATCCACAGAACTCACAATCTAGGCAAGATGTTCCCGGCGTGCTGAACAAGTTCGTATAGATCAATCACTGGACAGCCGTGCCGATCTTCTTCTTTGAAGAAAATCTCCAACCTCCTCAATTCGTCAAAAGCCCGCATATCTAACACCGAAATGGAAATTCCACAAGATCAAAGAGAATATCACAAAAGGAAGGGAACACCTTAGTTTTCATATACAATAGTTAACATGCACTGATGAATTACTTATAAATGGAACGAAGAACTTTACAGAGCTCATAATATTTGTGGGGCGACAGCCTCGAAGTTCGAAGCTCAGATAACAATTGCGCGGCGTATTTGAGTGCTTCCCGGAGATTATTGGAGTCCTAAAAATTTTCCAGGTAAGATAACAAATCCGAATCACAATTCAGTTGCTTCACTTTTGAGAATTCAGGGCCGTCTATCCCTTTCTCCTCCTTAGATTTTTTTTTTTTTTTTTTGGGAACTGTAAAAATGACGAAAATCATATTGAGATATACCAAAGCTCGATGCAAGTAGAAAGCATTGTGCTGAATCCCGGCGATGCCTTCGGCGAGCCATTTCTCCTCGTCTTCGATTCCGTTTGATATCATCATTTCGTCTCTTTCCTTCTCCCTCTCTCTCTCCTCAGTCCTCACTCAAACAGGATTCAGATGGAATCGCCAGGCGTACAATCCCCCATCATGCTCTAATTTTTATTTTTATTTTTAAAATTTTATATTTTTTTCGTTTCTATATATCAAAGGCGTCCAATTTCTTTACCAGACCTAAATGATTCTTCTTAATAATAGCTTCAACTTGGATCAATAAGTTATTTTTAGACTAAATTTTGGCCAACTAACGACGGTTTATATCAAAAATTATTAATATTATTTATTTATAATATTATTATTATTATTTTATTTTAAATGTCAACTGATCTTTTATGACGTTGTACATCAGTATCTATTGACTTATAATTTGAGTTATAAAATGAAGAGTAAAGATAATAAAACCAAGTAATATTTATAATTATTGTAAATACTAATTTTGACCTTAAAAAATTCAAGATTCTGTTCTTTCAATTCACATTTAACTTCTCTTAATTTATTTATTAATAAATTCATCACATTTATTTATTAATAAATTCATCACATTTATTATCATGAGTTGGTTTGTCAACTGTACTTACGAATACGTTCTTTATATATGAGTATGAATCAAAAGATCAATTCATTTCTACTTGAGTAATAAAAGTAAGAAGTTCATGAACAAGCCTTGAAACAAGAACTAACAAAATATAGATAATATTTAATATTTTATATACAATTACAAATCCTCAATGACACCAATACATTGTCTCGTCCTCCTAAATCGTTGTCTCAAATTTGCCCAAAGAGAAACCACTGCAAAATTCCTCGGGCAACAGAAAAGAATCAAAAATCAAAAAGGGACCGTGAACGGCAGGGCAAACAAGTTGACCTCCGGTAAGTATTGTGCACGGGGCCACAGCGACGAAGTGTTAGAGCAGGGTATGCTATCATCTCTGCACACCCGTTTCTTTTCAGTGTGTTTCAATTCACTCTTGCTCCCAAAGAGCCAATCTTCATCTCCATTATCAACATACCCATCGTGCATTTGGGGTGGAACCCAGTTCTCAATTAGATTTTGGTAAATTAGCCCCTCTTTCTGCCTTGCCGTCAAAACTGTATTTGCTACAGGGAAAGCTTCAGTTTCCAAGGGAGATGTAGCCTTGATCTGCTTAGAGGCTGCTGCAGGCAACACTTCAGTTTCCAAGGGAGAAGCATTCTTGATCTGCAAAGAGGCTGCAGGCAACACTTTGGTTTCAAAGGGGGGATGAGTCTTATTCTGAATAGAGGCAACGTGAATCCGCTCTCCACCAGTCTTAAGAACAAGACATTGCTTTACATTGGGGTCAATTTGCTTTGCATTGCTGATTGACCCAGATGTGGAACAAAAGCCTGCACTTCTCTGTCTCAGAGAAACATCATTTTCGATTTGGGGAGAGGCGTTTACTCCACTAGATGTAAAGCTATGTTTCTGCTCTTTGACTGGTGGAGCATCAGATTGGTTTTGCTTCTTTGAAGACAGACGTATCCTGATAATTTTACCTGATTCAAACATAAAAAGTGCAGATGAGCACATATTCAACGACGAAATATAGCATCATAGATTCAAAACAATGTAACAAATGTCTTACCATGACCACGGCTAACATCATCAGGGAAAGGCTGCCTCTTCCTCTTGTTACTATTCTCAGTGCTGTCAGACGAAGAGCTTGGACCAAGCAAGCAAACAGCCTTTGCATGCTCCTCAGTCAGACTGCTCCGTTCCAATTGTTCAGATTCAGCTTTGCTTCCCTTGGGTGAAAAGTCAGCTTTACAATCTGTCCTGAATTTTTCACCAAAATGACCATGGACATTATCAGAATTGCGTTGATTCTGACTTCTCTTGTCTTTCTTTTCTTTCTTGTCTTTCTTGTCTTTCTTTTTCTCTTTCTTATCCCTTTTCTTCTCCTTCTTCCTCTGTTCCTCGGCTTGAACCTTTTGCTTTTGGAGCTTTAGAGCACCAAAATCACACAAATTTAGAAATTGATGCCAGGGAAGAGCAGATGCGACATGGCCGAGAACATGAACATAGACCTCAGCATAATTTTACCTCTTATGCAATCAGTACAAACCAAACATAACGCCCAGAGATGATCACACATCTCAAGTTACACAACTATGACAGTAAACCTAACATTTGATAGCTACATTCCACAACTCCAAAAAAGATATCTCCTAGTTATCAAAATGTGGTTAAAATCCAATTTCTTCCAACAAAAGTGGGAAATACAAACGGATTGTTGAAGTATAGGACAAGCAAGTACTGGAGCAAATAACCAAAATGAATGAAGCAGATTTCAAGAACAGAATTGGGTCAAAGCATATCTGACAACCAACTTCAGGAAATCAGTCCAGAAGAAAGAGCTAAACCGCACAAAGCAGCTGGTATTTTAGTTTAGACTTCAGAAGAAAAAAGTGCCAAAGGTATAAAAAACCAAAATTAGTGGATTTTAAAGAAGGCATGAATCCTGTAACATTAACCACATAGCAACTCAAAAAACGTGTTAATAATATATAGTTTCAACTTGAGAATCATGTGTCACTAAACAGAGAAGTGCATAATTGTGGCTTCTTGATTCTTATTAGTAAACAATTTGACCAGTTTCATGTTATTGTTTACCAAAAATACTACATATAATCTTTGCTATTTGACCACACTAGTGGATGAAAGGGCTTTTATTGAATCAACGCAAAAAATCTACAGAGTCTAATAACCTAGCCAAATCTCCACACACCAAGAACCCATACCTATCACAATCTTAAAGAACCAATTTCTCACCAATTACTCTAAACCCTAAATTCAGATATAATATAAATCATACAGCTTTTTGATAATCAAATACCCCAAATATCAGGTACTACAAAAATATGATCACTTATAATACAATGCCGCAATGCATCCAACAACTTCCCCAATAGAATCTCTAAATATCTTAAACTCAAACACTGACAAATAACCAACTAAAACTACACTTGTTGGTACAGAGTCCGATATTTATGACACCACAAACTTTAGAATTATAAGCGCCCATATAGGCTTCTTATTCAATTAACATGCACCAGCTGCATGAAACGGTGTAATCCACACTACCCCCAAAATCAAAGAATGGCCGATACTTAAGCACCAAATTCAAACCCACATAAAACACGTAAAGAACCAAAAGTCACTCCAGATATTCACTTCCTATTTTAACACTGCCCTTGGTCATAATCCAACCTTACTTTAGAAAATCTTGAAATACAAAGGGTCTTCATATCCAAATATCTATAAAATTTAAAATGAAATATTTATAAATTAGATTAAATTTCGGTTTGCTTTGAACATGGTATATAAGATAAATATGATGCCCAAACTCAGAAGAGTTGCACCCCCTTGAAATGAGTTAATTCACACAAGGAGCATTATACAAAAACCATTACATGTTATCCCACAAATCTAACCCATCCTACACACAAAAATCTCGGTCCACGGATACAAACATTTTTTTAAAGATGGATGGGTACTTGGAAATCAAACAAGGAATCAAATCTGGGATTATTACGATTTGTTTATAAATTTACGTGTCGGATCCGTACAGAAAAAACCACCACAACTCGTTAATTTACATCGATGAGTACTCAAGCTCATGAATAGATCAATCAAGGAACTCGGTTCAACCAACCTTAATCGATTCGATCAAGGCATCTTTTCTGGCGCTGCTCAAAGCATACCCCGGTGGTGGGTACGGAAAGCACCGAGACATCTCGAATCTGAGATTGAACCGAAAATCGAATCGAAGATTTACCCGTAAAACAACAGACAAATCCCACCAAAGGCAAGGGAAAACAGGGTTCTTCTACAGATTTAAGAAAAAGTACTGCGGAATAACGAATCTGGACGACGAGGAGGCGCAGATCTCTGCTTGTCCTAGGGTTAGGGTTTCGACAACGAAAGAGGCAAAAACAACTCTAAGACGCGTAATGTAATCAACGTATGCCATAGAAGTGGTCATATATATAGGCGAGGCGTGACCGACTTTGACACGTTTTCAGAATTAGCACTTTGGCCCCTATACTTTCATTAATTCGGAGATTTAAAATTTTAAATTTCTGCTTTGAAAAATAAAAAACAATTCCGATATCTCATAGAAATTGTAATATCTTGTCACCAAAATAGTTAACTATTTTTTTAGGACGTCACAAATTATTGTCTATTTTCTCTATTTGAATTATCTTTACCAAATTATTTTACTAAAATAACTTTTTTTTATATTTATGAATATAATAGCTGAGGCAATAAGTAAGAGAAAATTAGAACAATCATATATGAATTACACTCTTCGGAAAACATTAAATATATGATAAATATTATTTAACACTCCAACGTTTACGACTTTTCACATATGTTTCCAAGCATATTAAGAAATTGGGTTTCAATCTTTTCACAATTGTATTCTGATGATCAGAATTGAGCCCAATTTGCCTAGTTGGCTCTCCGACCTCGTCAATTGAGGTATGCAACGAACAACCAGAGTATGAGGAGAGCGAGAGACAAAGCAACATCAATAGAAAATCTCACATCTAACAAAAAGGACTGCTCCGGTCCACTGATTGATGAAAACGATATGAGGCGCTACCAACTCCATAAGATTTACAGAGGATTGGCAATGGGAGGGAAGAAGATGAGACGAAGGGAGAAGCAGATACACATAAGAATTAAGAAGTGTTAGATTTGATGTGTTTGTTTTAGTTGAATATAATTTTTTTTGTAAATAAATTGTGGAGTTAGCAATCTTTAGTGAGATTAATAGGATAGTTAGCGGTATAAACATGAAGTAACTTTTGTATCTAGGTAACCTTTTGTAATGCAATTTATATGAAATTTTCAATGCATCTCTCTCTTAATTATCTTATAAGTTTGTTCTTTATGTTTTTTGTGATTTTACTACAATTTTAATATGGTATCAAAGTGTAAAATCGTTGTGTTGCACCTGATCACCTTTATCCCTGTTCACTTCTTCAATTTTGTTTTCTTATTGTTTGGATTCGTTGATTTGTCTTTTTTTCTATTGAAAATCAGTTTGATATAGTCCTCGCAATAGTTCGGATTTGGCTCATTTGAGAGTTTTTTATTGCCTCTCAGTTTTCATTGATTATCTTCTTTGTCTTCTCCGTTTTTTGATTATTCGATCTTGTCTTCGTCAACTGATTATACTGTTCATAAAAATCTTCAAGTTTATGGTCTAATGGTCTTAGGTAATCGTTTTCAATCAATCAAGGTTTTTTAGATTTCTCTATTTTATCGCCGATTAAATCGGTCTTCTTCTCTATTTTTAGCCCATTCAATCAGTTTAGTGTCTTGTTCTCTTATGATGGATTGCAAGTAATGGAGATGGAATAAATGGCGACGATAATGATGGTTATGCATCTGCTGATCTCCCTGAGGATATATTGCTTAAATTATCTGAAGATCTAATACGAGACATCATTTTAAGCACTTATCCGTCCAACACCAATAACACACATGACAATTTTGTCTGAAAGAACGAGCAATACGTGCTTCTACTTTGTATGTGATTAAACTATAATAAATCAATATACGACGTCCCTAAACTCATCAGATGAGAGAAATTATCTTAATTCAAATACTACATGCAAATCGGATGCAAATGTGATTTATTCAAGATATCCACATTCCTCAATTCTTGAATACCTTAGTCTAACTACATATAAAAAGTACAATCAATTTTTATGTAAAAGAATAATATTTAAAACAAGTTATGTCAACAAACGCGTCCTGGCTCTGAAGCGTTTTATTGTTTAGAAACGCGTTTACCTGCTCATACTTTTGATCGCTGGCTCGCTGCTGGCAAAACTCTCCCACTCTCTGCAATTATCATCACCTAAAGTCAAATCGAATCACCGGAGTTCTACTTTCTCACAAAGTCACAATGCACAACGCCGACTACTCCTCCGTCCCTTACTACCACCAGCAACACTTCCAACAATCCCCCAATCCAAACCCCAACCCCAACCCCATCGATCCTCTTTACCCCGCCCCACCCCCGCCCTACGCCTCCGCCTCCGCCTCCGCCCCGCCCTTCTCCGCCAACACTTACCACCCTCCTCCGCCGCCTCCCTCCACCGAGTACTCAACCTACCAACACAGTTACCCTTCCTTGCCCCAAACTCCAGATCCTCTCCCCGCCGCCACCTCCTATTCGCAACCTCAATCCCCTTATTCCTTCCCCCAATTCGAAGCCCACGGCCCCTACCAGCCGCCGCCCCACTCCCAACTGCCCTCCTATTACGATCACCCCACGCCGAATTATGCATCAAACCCCAATCCCGTTTCCCCCAATTCGCGTTATCCGTCGATTCACCCTCCACCTGCTCAATACTCTCAGCCGAATACCAATCTTTACGAACCTCAGTACGATAATCACGATGGGAATTTGAGCCGGAGCAGGTCGGATTTGGGAGCTGAACTGTACAGCAAGCGAGCTGAGAGTGGGTATGGGAGTGATAGCCCCTATGGGAATAATGAAGGGGTTTATGCCTACAGGGGGAGTAATGAGCCTTATGGAGCTCGGGGGACCACTCCGAATTCTTCAACCTGGTCCAGCTTTGATGATTTTGGGAGGCCCATTGGGTACTCATCTTCTTCTTCATCAGGGAAAGAGCGGCCGAAAAGTTCGTCATTGAAGGTTGTGAGGGCTGTGCCAAAGGCAGATGTCCACCAGGACCTGAAGAGTGCGGTTCAGAAGTTCAGGGTGAAGTTATTGGCAGAAAGTGGCGGGCAGAGCACCATGGATGTACTTTGCCAGGTTTTTGGAATTTGGCCTTTTAAATGATTTTACTATTGTATTAAAGGTTAATAAATTGATAGAAATGTCCGGAGATCATCAATTAATTTATCTGCGATAGGAGCAACTGGTTCATGAGCTCGGGCATGCTTTAGTGTGATCTTCCTACATTTGATTTGATGTGCGTTTTTTTCCAGTTTGTGGGGCTTGATTGAGTTTCATCTTTTCTCCTTAATTTGTTTGTTATTTCGTTTTTTTAGCAATGTTTACCATGATAAATATTTCCATTAACACCCCTGGTCTATTTGCTTGGTTTCGGTTGATTAAAAATGTTAAAATGCAATGGCATACCTTCTATGACTTTAAAAGACTTGCATGAAGCTACTATCTACTCGACTGTTAGCCAATTAGGGATGAGTATCTACCTCATCGAAAGGTGCTGCCGAAGGCTCAAATGTGATATTCGATGACAAAATAATCAAGATGGTCTAGAGTTTTAATATTTCTAACTCTGTCAACCGAGGTTCTTTAATTTTCTACTGATGTGTATCTTTTATGTGTAGTGGTTGAAATATGGTATATATAAGTAAGTGGGTTGACATAATGTTGGTGCTGATGCTAAATGATGGTGTCATAATGAGTGGATAATGAAAGATTGTTTCATTTGTAAAGACTATAGGTAATAGAGGTTACAATAAAAGAAGTTACTATAGGTTGAAAATTGGGAGAAGAAGATGAGATGACTACCCGAAACCCCCATCTCTGAGCAACCAAGAGAGAGATAGAGAGAGGATGTGGCATAAAACCCCCAATCTGCACTCTCTTTCAAGCATTTATCATTTCTCTTTGGTAAAGCTACAGTTAATCTTTTATTTTCCTATTATAAGTTTGGAATATCCAGGGATGGCTGAGGTTTGGTTATCCTAGTAAATTTGTTATTTTAATAATTACATTAGCACTCCCACCTTCCTTAGTGTCAAAGTTACTGGCAGCAATTTACATATTGTTTGCCGTCCAAAGGCTAAAACATAAATTTAATCAATCAGAATCTAAAACACATGATTTTTTCCCTATCTTTTTGCTGGTATCTGCTTCTCTCTCTCTCTCTCTCATGCACCCTAAATTGCATGCCAGTACACACGTGTAGTCGCACATACATGCAGAGGTACATACTACATACACATTACACTCCAGTAGATAGACACATAAGATCACACTTATATGATATATTTTCTCACCTAATATGCATGTTTAGATATTTTACCTGTTTAAATACACATCTTAATGTTCCTGAGACACACACATGGTCATGTGTAGTGGTTGGGTTCGGTGGTCTTGGGAGGATGGCTGCGGGCCTGTGGGTGTGTGGCTCTGCAATGGTTGGTTTTATTATTGTGTGGATGAGATTGGATGTAGAGGAGGCAGGCTCTAGGTTCGATAAAAAGTTTTAGGTGCAGTAGGGTGGTCTTGGATGTTGGAATGAAGGTTGGAGAAAACATTAAAAAAGAAAATGAAGATCTTAAAAGATGGAAAAATGACAGCCTGAATACAATTATATCATATTCTAACCTTTGCCCATTTAAATAAAATACTCCCTTCGTTCACAAAGTATATAACATTGGTATCTGCACGGGTTTTAATAAAATGGTTGGTGGATGTGTTTTTAGTGTACAAAGGGTCCACCATGTAGAAATAAGGGTATTAAATGTGTACCATAGGTGGTTTTTTGGTAAATAACGGGTGTTTGTAAGGTTGAAATATAAAGATAGAGTTTTGTAAAAGGAGAGTGATATACTATGTGGATGCCAAATTGTGATATACTCTTTTTGGATGGAGGGAGTACTTTTCCCATGTCGCGTAACAATAATCTTGTCAGTCATATTTTTCCTACATAAGAAAAAAAATCTTGCTACTCATATTTCAGGAGAAGCTTATCGAGTAGATTTTAGTTTCTTTCAGAAATAAAAGTCTGTGATGCTTTGAGATGTTGAACTATTTTGCGCTGTGGTAGTATAGAACTTACTATTTTCCATCATTATTTATATTCAACATCATGCAAATTTTAACATCAGGTATACTTTCTTTCAGATTGGCTTAGATGGAATCCGTATGCTGGAACCAAGTACCAACCGCACATTGAGAATTTATCTTCTTGACACAATAACCAGATGCGAAGTATGATTTGTCTTATTTCTTTTCCTTTGATAAAGTGGTGTTGGATTTGGGAGGGAGGATTGTCATGCATGATGCGTGCTTGAATTATGTAAAGGCATCCAGAGACCAATTAGCTCCTTTTCTTAAGAAGCTTAATCTTGGTGTATGGTGATATTGATTTTCTCTTTCTGACATTTGTTTAGACGGCAGCTCTGATCTAATACATGCAAAGCTCATTTTAAAAAAAACAACGATATCAAATATATTTGTAATTATTTGAAGATCCATGAACAAAGTAATTGGACTTGACCATGCCTATGATTTGGGTAAATGAAGAAGTTCATTGGAATAAGATGGTCATGCTGGCATCATAGTTGATCAATGCTCCATCTAGGATGAGTTGTTGCAAGGATTTGTAGGATAAGATGTTCCTCTTCTTGTGTAATTCTTGTGAGCCTGGTTTGTGCATGTATCTCTGTTCCTTATTTACATTATGCTCACTGGACAATTCTTGTTTAGGCTATTGAATCAGCGATATTTGCTTTCTGGTCAAAAAGTTCTGTTGACTTTGAAGCAAGGCGTATCAGATTGAAATCTAATAGTTATACCACAACGACCATTTTGGATACAGTTACTGCTGCGATCGCACAGGTTTGAAGTTTTCTAACTTGTCCAAATTGTTTTCTTGTTTAGCAATTGGCATCCATTGCAAAGCTCTAGTTCTTTGCCAATGGTAACTGGCTCTTTCTTGTGTAACTATGTCTTTATTGTTTGCTTATCAACCAATATGATAAAGTTAGTAGAATATATTACCAAGGAAGTTTATATAAGATATATGCTTCTTTTGACACTGCAGTATAAGGAGATGAGTGGAAGAACCCGTCCAACTGAATATCCAAAGGTTGCTGAACAACCTGCTGAGAAGAAGAAAGGTTTTACTGATTTTATCAATAAGATAAAACCTGTCAATGAGGAGAAAGATCACTGGGTAAATATGCTGCGTTTGTGTTTCCTTTCAAATTTCAATACTATAATTTCCAGGTTGCTCCTAATGCTTTCTAGCATACAAGTATTTTGTAAAACTATGGAATTGAGGAAAAACTGAGAAGTTCATGCTAGCTAGTTTATGCTTTCCACAAAGTTTCCTACCACATCCTATCTTTGAGTTCCAGTTTCTTAAATAATATATGGTAACTTGAACAGGTTCCTGATGAAGCGACATCAAAATGCACAGCTTGTGGAACAGACTTCGGTGCTTTTGTCCGGAGGGTATGTCATCTTCACTTCTTTCGCCCTTGGCTTGAGTTTTACTATGTGCTCTGTCATCCTATTTGGTTAAACACTTCAAAAATCATGTAAATATATAAAGATTAAAGATAGATATGTAAGTAAGTTGCATAAATGAATAATGCTTTGGTCCCTTTGTCAGCATCATTGCAGGAACTGTGGAGATATATTTTGCGACAAGTGCACTCAGGGTAGAACTGCTCTGACTTCTGACGAGAATGCTCCTGTTGTTAGAGTTTGTGATCGATGCTTGGTATGTATGGACGGTGAATCTCACCCTTTGATCTTGTACAAATTTTAGCAAGTATACTCTGTACTAGGTTTTACACCAGTCTAAGTGATTACTTGATAAACCTGTTCTTTTTTGTCAAATAACGTGTTCAATCTATGATCTGTAGAAAAGGCATTATAAATACATTTTGGTTTCTTCATGTAGGCTGAAGTTTCTCGGCGGTTGAACAGTGCTAAGGAAGGTGCCAGCAGATCAACCATCGTTCAAAGCCATGAGGATCTTGCCAAGAAACTTCAGGTTACATAAATGAGATACATTTGTAGTAATGATATAAAAATGCCACTGCTTGCACATGTTTCCTCTTCTATGTGCTTCTTGCATGGAGGAATTATCATATTCATGCTTTTATACAGTCAAATAACATGGCGAATGTGCAAAAGTACTATTCTTTTATTAATGAAGAATAATGCAAAGTGTCATGCCACCAGAGTTTACCCTTTGAGGTTTATCCTTAAGCTCTGGGCAATTAGTTGTTTTAAATTATCTTTATTTGGTGCATGTGGTAAACTTAAGTTAAACGAGCATTTGTTTTCTTGTGAATTCTCTTTCAGTCTACTTCTTTTAAGTGGCCCCATCATGTTCATCTTGGATTTTTATTTTACAGGAGGAGATGGAGAGAAGCTGCAAAGTGTCATCAGGTAAAGTTTACAGTTGAAGTATATATAGCAGGTTCTGATATATTTATGCTCAAACAATTGGTTTGCCCTCCTGTTTTTTGGGGACTTGGTTTTCAGTTCCTTTCTATTGTTGGTTACTTAGTTTGAGGTTTAAATTCCTCTCCTTAATGCAAAACACTGACCTTTTGGACCAAGGTGCCTTTCTAGGAATAAGATTCTTTCGTTTCGAATGTGTACCAAAGACTGGAAAGATCAATCAAATTGGTTGACCATTAATTTATTTCTACTCATGAATCTTATGATCGAGTAGCTTGTTGCGAGGATAAATTAAGTTGTAGATGGAGTGATTAAAGTGGTAGATTTCATTAAGTAAGTGAATAACCCAGTTTATTCTGGCAGACTGTTTGATCGATCATTTCAATAATTTTTAGGTGCAATATCTGACGTAATAAGCTCAGTTATTTTTCTTTCTTTTGCATAATAAAATCATTCATCCTTTGCTTTTACTTTTATGATTTTGGTTATCTCCTTGGCATAGTAATCCTTGACTCTATCAAATTGGTTCTATACCTGCCACTCTGGAAGTTGGGTCATGCCAGCCATGTGCATGGAGATGCATATGAACACGATAGAGCAGGGTATTGAGTTGTGATGGATGGAGTTTGCCAAAGGCCAGTCATGTCTAGAATAGATAAAATTGGGAGATGCTACCTAGGACAAGGTTCTAGCAAGCAGCGGTGGCATTTACTTGCTGTTTTCACCACTGTGGGATGCTGCACGGTGCAGTGGTTTTTAGCAATTAAGTTCATGTTCCAACTAGAAGGTTGACTTCTATCTTTCAAGGTGATATTTCAGTGGCTTGAATTTTAAGAGTGGACTCAGCGGAACAATATTTCCATAATTCCATTTGCATCATGTGAAAGACTCGCGCGAGAGTAGATCGTATTTGGTGGTGACCAAGAGATCCACCCTTCATTAGGTGCAATTTGGTCTTTGGCTTCCATCCACATATGTGATAGAAGTAGTTGACTTATGAATTCTGTGATGAACAGATGATACGGGGACAATCTCATGGTGAACCCTTTTTGAGTCTTTGGCCGTGACCAAGCAAATAGGGACAGTGTATGATTTTTGATGCTTCATGTCACATGTGGCACTCTTGCAGGGCCTATCCAGTTCAGAATGCTTAGGGTTGTTTCTCAACGTTTTTTGCAAGGACATCCAGTTTTTGGTTATTCAAACTTCAAAGGATGTAAATGATATCTTTGATACCATGCAGTTGGAGCATCCTGTTGACCCAGGATGATTGGGTCACTTCTAGTCACTGCTTGGTGTGGGCCTTCAAACACAAAAAATTATTTACGGTTGATGAAAGCAAAGTGGATTTTGGAGATTATGGCCAACTTAAAAGGGTAGTTATCAAATTATAGTCTGAGACTAGGTTGTTTTCCCTATGGGTGGTATTAATAGGATTAACAGAGAAGGGTAAGAAGATCAATCAAATCAATTGATTGACATTGATTGATTTATTTGCAGTTATGATTTGATTAACTTATTTGAGGGATAGATTGTATTGTTGTTTTTATTGTAAATGGAGTAGATTATTGAGGTAGGGCCTTTGATAAGATTAATGGTTAATTTAGCTTTAAATTAGATGACCATTTGGTCTGACAGTTATGATTCATCACAATTGTTGGGCACGTGCAGTTTTAACAGAATTTATTCTTTTTTCTCGAGTGATAAAGTTGTCTGTTCTATTTATCATTTTGTTTTCTTTTGCTTCAAACAAGATATTGTTATGATCTTGTTTTTTGTAGTAAACTTTTCAAGTGCTGTCAAATGTGAAAGCTTGGGACATTTCTCACTATTGTTGAGTCATAAGGATTTTGAATGGTGGTCATTGCATAGTATTTGTTATGTCTGCTTGTTGGCTGGGTCAAATGCATGTTATTGTAAATGCACTGCTAGTTACAATTTTAGTTTATCTTTTACCAGGCTCGAGATCAGATGGTTCTGGAAGACGGATGAAAGAGGTCGCCTGCCCAACGTGTACAGTCCATTTGCAGGTTTTAATCATTCTGTACTTTGTATTAACCTCTACTTGGTTCTCTTACATGCTACAGTTTTCACTAAGCCCCTATTTGTATTTGATGTAGGTTCAAGTGCCCAGTTCTGGTTCAGAGACGATCGAGTGTGGGGTTTGCCAACATCCTTTTTTGGTTACTGGCAATTAAACCATACCTTATTGGTATATTTGATTCTTGGTGTATGTCTTGGTTGAGTATTCTACTGGAATTTGGGTTTTCATGTTTCTTCTTCTGGTATATTTGTTATTTTGTGATGTGAATGAAGCAGGTTTTGCTTTGTTCACCTGTAAATCAGTTTGTGCATATTTTGATGATGAATGGTTGATGGGATATACTGACACATTATATATTTGGTTGCTTTTTCTTAAAAAGGAAAATAAAATTTGTCTAGCTACATTTTTTATAAGGCTCAAATGCTTCAACCTCAAATACTATAGTTGGGGTTGGACATTTTTAGCCTGATAAAATTCTAGCCCGATAGGTCCGTACTCGATTAGCCCGTAACTCGATTAGCATAACATGGAACCTGATTGGCTGGCCCTATGGGTTGGCTTTAGTGCAACTATTACATATTTTTTCGTATTATTTTGCCAATGACTTTAATGATAATTTGGAAAAAATTGATAACTAAAGAAAATAAAATAAAATAAATTCTTCAAAATAAAATAAAATAAAATTTGAGTTTGAATCCAAATATTACAAAAGATAAATCCAACGACTTTCTTATTTGATGTTATTCTCTTTTAATTTTTATACTAATAATGTTTAATCATGTTTGAGTTTATATATGTATTTTAAAATAATGATATCAAGTATTAATTACTTAGGACCTATTAATTTTAACCATAATCTTTTTAATTAAATTTAACTAGTTTTGAACGGAATTTTATTTGTTCTAATTTTGCCTCTAGCCCTCTCACTCCTCCTTCTCTCACCTCACGTCGCCTCCGTACTGCTACCCCTTGCCACCATTACCTAGAACCCCCGCTGCCACCGTTCGGCCGCCCTGTTGTATGCTGCAGTGGCGGAGAGCCACGTCGATTCTCTGCCAAATTGTTGGAGATAAATTATCGCTTTCCCTTAAAAAAATCATTTACATACACTATAGTGCAGAAGCCTATACATACTTCGAAAAATTGAAATTCAGAATGGAGCCTCTAACAATATTCGTCGACGAGCTCAAACGGCTCGCCACATCGGCGCACGACTTGGCTCACGGCCTCCTAAACTCCGGCCGCCGCAGTCCGGTATTCCTTCAATTTCGGATCTTTTCATGTTTGTATGTGTTGTTATGAGAGATGGTTATTTTCATTTTGGTTTGGTGATTTTTGAATCGAGAATTAATGTCGATTCTTCCCGTTTTTAGTTACTGTGGAATTTGCTTGCTGAAATATGTGAATGAAAAACAACTCTTGTACAATGCTCTGTTCGTGCCTCTGTATTAGTTTAGCTGCGTATGAAAGGATAATTGGAGATGGTAAATTCTTCTTACTGAAGAATGTAGATAAGAAAATGAAGGGCTGAGTGTGCATGTAAATTCTCCCATGGTTCCATTATAAGTAATATGATGTCAAGCAAAATAATTTAATCTCTTTGGACTGGGAAACTCAGTGCTATTTCTTGGAGGACGTATTAAGATAGATAAAATAATTTATTTTCTTTGTTTTTTTTTATATACAGTTGCCATTAACGCATTGGGATGTTTGAACAATGGACATTCGCTTTTCTGCTCAATTAGTTTATGTAGCAGTAATGAGAATTGTGAAAAGTTTTCAATCTGAGCAGTACTTTAACCTTTAGAAGTATTTTGTTTCTTTGATTATTGAGTTATATGTCAAGGCATGGTTCTCTTCTGTTAACCTTGACTATGGCTAATCAAATGGTGTGATATACAGATTGATATTTTAAAGCGGTTACAACGAGAAGCTTTTTCAGATATCATGAAACTCAGGGATAGGCAAGACAAGGTAGAAAGGCTACTCACTTTCTACAAATCTTCCAAGGGAAGTCCATTCCAGGAATGTAGCACTCATGTGAGGGGAAATGTAGATGTACTAGGGGCATTCTTCGTTATGGATGATGTTGATGAGCAGAAAAACGGTGCCATTCAAAGATCTGGTATTAGAAATGGGATTGATGCAAGACTGAGATTTGAAACTGATGTAAGAGAGAAAGATAAACTTGTAGCAGAGTTTTCTGCCAATGGCAAAGGTCAAGGTGATATTCTGGGGGGTCCACTTTCGCTCTCAAAAGTTCTCTATGCTGCAAATCTTAGTGATTGGTTCTCTGTTGTTGCAATACCAATGGGTGCGCACTGCAAAGATGTTGGATGTCCGACAATTACTCATCAGGTAGACTGTCTACTTCCCAATCTGTTTTCTAGCCCATCGCATTTGTGCAGCACTTCCTCTCTTATGAGGAAACGTTGCTTTACTTACTATCTAATGCATGATCAAATATGATGGAGACAAAGTGATTATGAATCAACTCGATTGGTTTGCCTGCCCTCTAGCTCATATGAATAATAGCTTAACGTTTTCGCAGGAAAGGGGAGCAACTAACTATTCTGATAGTGGACCTCCACTTCTGTATCAGCACAATGGCAGTGCCATTGGTATAACAGCGAGGAAAATGAACATTGTTGCCTCTATGGCGCAGTTTGTATCCAATTTCACAATGCAGGATAATGCAGACGGATTAGCATGTTCCAGTAGCACATTTGGACAGATCGTCTGGGAACTCTCTAGAAACACAAGGCTCTCACTTTTGGGTGTGCACAGAGAATTCAGACCATCACATCAAAATACCAGCCTTGGAGCATTGGCATTCCCAATCAGCATATTTAGACGTAGCAGATTTTCAGAAGCGTCTGAACAGGAAGAAGATAGCCCAAGAAGTAGGCAAAGACATAACTCAAGTGGCTCCATTTCTCTGATGTTTAACTCAGAAATTGACGAGGGTACAAGGATAGGAGGCTGGATAGAGACCAAAAACTCCCACCCCGGGCACATGCAGTGGGCAGTCACAATGTCTGATACCCCTGAAGACGAGTTCGGGTGGGGTTTGACCTTGGGTGGGATGTTACAAGGTCCAAAACGGTTGGAAAATTTTCAGGCCGAGACATTTTTTAACATGAATTTTGGGAAAAGATTCACACTGCAACCAGGTCTTGTATATGTGAAGGATGGGATCAGCCAGTTTCCGGCCCTAACGATCCGTTCCAGCTGGTCCCTATAACTGTTATTCATCATATGGTGATGTATATAGCTCTTGTTTCTAGGAAGACATGGATTCTACATGTGAGTGATTGATGCTATGATATTACATAATGAAGTCAAACACCAATAGTAGTAGTGATATTTGGGCCCATTCTTTATGGTTTCATTTAAGTTGAAGCAAAGATCTGGTGGAATCTCGTGGAATGCGGCATTTTCATGTGCCACAATTGAAGAAAAAGTCAAGTTCGACTCCTTACCTTGGTCCAAGTGACTACTAAATTGAATGTTGGCCTAGCAGTAGGTTAATACCTGAGGCTAAAGGTTTCAAGTTCGAGTCGATCGTGGCACGATATTGTTTGCATGTACATTTTCATATATAGTTTCATGAATGTGGTATCCAACGCCAGACAGGTAAAGCATGCCTAGACAAGAACTTAAAAATCTTATGAAGAATCAATGTTATGTTTTCCTTCAATGTCTTCTACGTTTCTCTTCATCTAATTTCTTTATATTCGATGAATTGTGATTTCACTGATTTGTATAGTGGCCACTACGTTAACTCCTAATATATACATGTGAAGATGGATATGTTTTGAAATATTTAATGATGCACACCATGTGTAACATGGATAAATCCATTATCTTTGTGTGTGTGTGTGTGTTTTTCTTGCCTCATCCACAAAGCACAATGAAGGGCTGGGAAATGTATGTCCATTTTGGGTTCCAGCCACGAATTGAGGACCACTTAGACAAGACTTTTTGGTGTTATTGATGATGGTTAAATCCTTTCAAGGTGACTTTGACACAGTGACTGCCTTATCTAAGTTTGGGAAAAATATTCTCAAAATATCATATACTATTTGCTATTTTATTTGAATTCCTTATACTAATGAAAATCTCTTCATAATTCCTATATTATTATATGTTTAAATCAAATTTAGTATTTATTTATATTATAGCTGGAACATACAACCGAGGAGCAAATTAAAATCGAATTTCATTCCTATCAACCGAACATACAAATGAGGAGCAAAATAATTTTCTTTACGTTATCAATTGGAAGACGATCAACCCTACTTCGAATTCGTCGAACATAAATACGAGTACGCTTCTGCTTTCATTATCGTTCATATTCAACATATAATGCTTATATGAATATTTATTTAATGATTCCAATATGATACCCTCCAAGTGAGTGAAAGTTAGAAACTATCCATGTATAATTAGCGAATAATGGACAATTTATTAATTATAACTTACACAGTACCAAATAGATACCTAACTCGATCTAAATTAGAATTATTGCTTCTCGATCTATAAAAGATGACCTGCCATATTCAACTCTTATTCTAATAATTCCAAACCTAAAAACCAATTGATCCACTACTAAGGGTGAACAAAATATCCGAAATCCGTATATCTGATCCGAACTAAACCGAAATTTAAAATTTGGTTCGGATTTTTTTTAATTTCCGGTTTGGTTCGGATTATATTTTGGACAAATTTCGAATATTCAGACCGGATCAGATTATATTTCGAAACATGATATTTGTTATACCACCAACCTTATTGGTTTAATTTAGAAAAAAATGCTTTTATAACTTTCGAATTTTCGATTTTTTTTAGGTTTTTTGGATTTTTTATGCAATTTCAATTCTGATTCAAATTTTCAGATAATTTGTTTTGATTCGGATTTAATTTTCAAAAAAATCAAATTTTCAAATCGATTCGAAATAAGCAGAAATTCAAACCGAAATCTGAATGCACACTCCTATCCACGACCCCTTCACTTCCCATATGTGTACCTTTCTCACATTATTCAATTCCCAATTATTCATTAAACTAAAAAAATCTTAATGATAACCAAACTTGGATTTGTTTCAACTAATCTCATGTTATATGTTGGCATCCACAAATTGTAAGTGGAGTGCTATTTGATTTGTCATGCTCCAAATTTAATATGTATATACTTGAATTCCTGGGTGGCCACATGAAAACAACTATGTCAGGCAAACAACTATGGGTGGTCCACTTAAATTAATCCCCACTTTCTACTATCAAGAAACATTATCATACTAGCATGATCATTCACCAAATCCATATATTATTAATTTATTATTATAATATAGGTATGTACAAAAGGTACTTTTCACTAAAGCCAAAGTGCCAGAAATCAATGCTGCTATTTATTTTTATTTTTATTTCTCTTTTCAATGAAATTATACAACAATCTTCCAATATTAATATTATATCATGTCCAATTTCAAGCATAAAATTTAAATAATATTTTATGTACAATAAACAATTAACTTTAGTATAAGAATTAAACTAATACATTTTACTTATTAACTAAGACTTTTTAGAAAAACAAAATACTAGTAATTTTCAATATTTAAATTTTAAATTTTAGCATACGTATTTCCACATTATGTATACGTATTTCCACATTATGGTTTTCTATACACGATTTTTTTTAAGAAATCAGACCAATTTAGTTAAAATTGGTTCGCCTAATGAACTTAAATTTATAATCTTTCTATAAAATTGGTGGAAAAATCACCATTATGTAAATGAATATTAATATATTATTATTTTTTTGAATACATTAACTATTATACTCTTGTGTGGATGGCCACAATGTGACCGCTCAGCTTTATTTTTATTTAACAAGTAAGAAAAAAATAAGAAAATAGAAAAGAAAAACCAATTTCCCCATTTCCTTTCCTACTGGCTACTACTGTGGTAATACCCATGCGTCAGTTGAAAAATAGTAAAAAGAAGAGTTGCCATTTTCCCATGGCACTGCCTCTCACTCTCGTCCTTTTCTTGTCCATTTTCTCCTCAAAATCCAGAAATCTCTGAGCCTCTTTTCTTCTTACATTTTCACAGAAGAAAGAAATTTCCAAAAAATGTCGGCGTGGGATCACTTCGGCGAAGCCGCGAACATCATACAGCTGACGGGGCTAAATGGGGTGGCGTTGGTGGGTCTGATAGTGAAGGCGGCGAACAGGGCGAGAATGCACAAGAAGAATTGCAAGGAATTCGCGCAGCACGTGAAGCTGATTGGGAATCTGCTGGAGCAGTTGAAGATTTCGGAGCTGAAGAGGTACCCGGAGACGCGGGAGCCATTGGAGCAGCTGGAGGATGCTCTGCGCCGGGCTTATCTGCTGGTCAACAGCTGTCAGGAGCGGAGCTACCTCTATTTGATGGCGATGGGTTGGAACATCGTCTACCAATTTAGGAGGGCTCAGGAAGAAATTGATCGCTACTTGAGGATTATCCCCCTCATTGCTCTCCTTGATAATACCAGGGTCAAGGTAATTGCCTCTCTCTCTCTCTCTCTACTTTTTCTGGATGGTGATTTGGGGATTGTGATGGAATCAATGTTTTCATTATTGTTGTTTACATCACGAATTGAAGTCAAAAAGGTGGATGGGGCCTTATGACTTTTGGTTGAATTGCTCGATCCATAATCTTACCTTTTTTGTTTTGGAATTTTCAGTTGGACCCCTTGAATTTGAACCTTAATTTAAAGCGCATACGGTTGTAATCATCTTTTAATTTGATGCATATGCAATCACAATTCTCTGGTTTTCTCTCCTGGGATACAAAAAGGAGAAAATGTAAACTTTAATTTTCTAATAAATTGTGGGAGTAAGGCTTGATATTGATTATATGTTTAGGATTGTGGTATTCAGTACTTGAATATAAATCTTTTAATTAATAAGGCCTTGATTGGTGTTATTTTTCCAAGAATGTGAAGGTTGCTGTTTTGGTGAAAGCATATACTTATTCTCCAAAGTATTACTATCGATCACTATTTGATTAAGATAATATCATAATTCATAAGGGTTGGTTCTACTGGGTGAACATTCGTGGCGCTTCATTCATTGAAGATTTCCACATATTCACATATGAATATGTCCATGTGTATTCATAAATATCCCCATATTGTTGTTGGTAATATATGGTTATGAAACGCATATAGTATTTCTCTGGGAGTATCATCTATAAGACCATTGAAAGTAGTATCATATTTTCTAACAAATGCCATGCTCGATCTTTTTCTCGATCTCCATATATTTACTGGTCATGGCTATCCAAGCAATCTTTCCCCAGAATGTAGGTATAAAATTGGAAATTCAATCAGTGATGACAATTTCATTAGTTTCTCTTTTCGACATTTTGTACTTATCAGCTGAAAATGCACAGGAGAGGATTGAAGAAATCCAGAAGGATCAGCGTGAGTACACATTAGACGAAGATGACAGAAAAGTGCAAGTTGCAATTTCTGAAAATGACATGATAGTCTTGAAGAAAAGTATTTCTTGTTCTTATCCAAATTTGCCTTTTGATAAGGCACTACAGAAAGAACATGAGAAGCTTGAAGCAGAGCTTCATCATTCGCAATCTAGTATGGATGCGAACCATTGTCATGTGATCGAGCGTCTACTCGAGGTTACTGAAAGTGCTGCTGGTTCTGTGGCAGAGAAAAACTCGTCACATAAAGTTTCCGAGATGTCAGTCCCAGATCAGGAGCATCTTGCCAGTGTGGATAATTCCAGAAAATATGATACTTCAAGAAGCTCAAGGTTCATCTTGCACCATTGCATATACTATTTTTTTTTTTTTTCTCACTTTGACAGTCTGATTTGTTTATCCCAGTTGCTCAATTTGAATGTATTCTGTTTCGACATTTCTGCTTGTAGAGAAGCTGCAATATCCTCGGGGGATAACATAATTTCAACCAAGGTACCAATTTGGCAAGATGAGTGGCATGCAGATCTACTCGGCTGCTGTTCAGAACCTTCCTTGTGTATGTTCTCTCCTCATCAACGTATTATTTTGTGATATAAATTGTGCACAAATAGAGTGCAATACACTCTGTAGATTAACCAGCAATGCAAAGCAGAAAGTAGCTTCAGCAACTATCTGCGAAGTTTTCTCTAAGGCATTCTTTGTATAGGAAGTCCAATTTGATTTGCCTAGAGTTGAAGACTTATTTGTTTGAGGTCAAGAATTATAGTTGTTATTGTAGTTTATGAGATGACATTTTGAAATGGCAGGTGTAAAGACCTTTGTTTGTCCTTGCGATACAATTTCAAAGATAGCATCAGTGGCAACTAATGAGGATATATGTGAGTACATCTATGGCATTTTTAATGACTCTGGTGGCATTCTTCTGATAATTGTAATTGCAGAAGGAAAGTATTAATAGGATTTGTCATTTGACAGCTTCAGCAGATGCTTGTAATGAGATAATGGCCTATTCCCTGATACTGTCGTGCTGTTGCTACACATGTTGTCTAAGAAGGAAGCTCCGACGGACTCTGAACATCAGGGTGCGTAACTCGCTCATTGTTAAGTTCTATGTGATGTTTATGCAAGATATTGGAGGCATCAAAATATTGCTCTAACTCTAACTCTATCTCTAAACTCTCAACTCCTTGCAGGGTGGTTGGTTTGATGATTGCTTGTCGCATTTTATGTGTTGTTGCTGTGCGCTCGTCCAAGAATGGAGGGAAGTAGAGATACGCGGTAAGACTTGTTTTGCAAGAACCTGTTCTTTACTAAACCACAACCACAAGCACCAGGACGACTTGTGATTGTGAACTGTGTGAGATGTTTGGACAGGTGCAAAGAAGACGAGGACGAGCCCTCCGCCGTCTCAACAGATGGAGGACTACTGAATGATTCTGGTTGGTCAGTCTGGTTCAAAACATGGTTTGCTTCTCATCTCGAGATCTGATCAGTGTTTATGTGATTCGGCTTTCTGCAGATTAATTTGAACTTGTTCAGGTAGTTTTAGGCAGCTAACTTAACGTTCTGAAAAAGCAGAAGCTACTCGTAAGAATATATGTACAGTGGAATGGCCACCTTCGTTTATAGTTAAGTAGTTGTCATGCAATTCAATTTTAATAACCTAGATTTTCTGATCAAACTAATGTAGGTAGGGGTGCAATCGAATCGAGCCAAGTACCTTCGTAGTCAAGCTTGGTTTGTTTGTTATTGAATTGAACCCTTAGCTTGTTTTTATCAAATACTTCAAGGCTTATGAGTTTACTTGAGCTTAGAACAATTATTACTAATTATATTATAGTAGATAAATATAAGTCGTATTTAGTAATAATTTTATATTTTCAAGTTAACCACTTAATAAGTTTGTTTACAATCTAACGAACGGAATACTACCAAGTTCAAGTTTAGTTCGTTTAGCTTACGAGTTTTACTAAACAAGCTCAAACAAACTTTACAATGTCCAGATAATAAACGATGGAGCTTTCATTTGAAACTATTACTCTAAATGTTTGTGGAATCTTCTGTTCCATTTTTTTGTTTCTCACGATATTTCACTAATAATTTTAATATTCTAATATCATTTAATGTAACTTATTACTATACTAATACATCGTAATTAACATTTATAACAAAATATTTAGAATTTTAAAAAATCATATGCCATAATTTTAGAACAATTAATCAAAATAATTATTTTTTAATAAAAGTATTCTAAAATTATGGCATATAATTTTTTTAAAAATTCTATTTTTTTTTTCTGTTAAAAATGTTAATTATGATGTATTATATAACATGGAACATTTTCTTTTGAAGACACTTATATTACCCACATAATTTTAAATATAAAATATATTCCTCACACTACTTTATACTATTTTTCAACTCTCCTAAATACATGTATCCTAAAGAAATATGTAATAAATAATGGGGGGAAGAGAATACTAAAATAGTGAAATTATTATTGGAATATTGTAAAATATAAAAAATTATGGGATAGAGGAATCCATCCAGTTTGATTATGTTGTTGTGGTATTGAGTGAGATCATTAGTGATAAAGAGTGATGCTAAACAACCATATTATGGGTATATCTCATCGGTTTTGGTCCTTAATTAGTAATTAATTAAACATTAATAAAAATAAAACTTCCAATTATTTAATTAATTATTAATAAATCATGTACATATTAATATATCATGATTTAATTTATCACTAATTTAGGTTAGTTACTCATTAATTAATTAATCAAAATGAGATAAACATATTTATATTTTTAAAAAGAAAAAAAAAACAATTTACATATTATATGTAAAATAATATATAATATTAAAAATTAAATTTATTTTTATTTTAATTCTTATTTTGCTTATCAAAGACACACAATGAGATCTGGTTGATCTGGGTGATATCTCCAATCAACATTAGCACCAAAATCCAAAATGGAATACTAATTTCTTTAATTTTTAATCTCATTCCCCAAATCATCTCTCTCCCTCTCTCTCTAGGTCTCCTTAGCTCGAATTCGATATTCAATTTCGAGACGATGTCGTCGTCCGCGGCGGAGAACGGGAGCAGGAAGATCACCCTGCGGAGTTCCGACGGCGAGGTGTTTGAGGTGGACGAGTCGGTAGCCCTGGAGTCGCAAACGATCAAGCACATGGTCGAGGATGATTGCGTCGACAACGAAATCCCTCTCCCCAACGTCACGGGAAAAATCCTCTCCAAAGTCATCGAGTACTGCAAGCACCACGTGGATGCCGCCGCCGCTTCCGCCACCAAGGCCGACGACAAGCTCGCCTCCGCCGTCTCCGATGAGGAACTTAAGGCTTTTGACGTCGATTTCGTCAAAGTCGACCAAGCCACGCTCTTCGACCTTATCTTGGTATATCCGAGTTTTGATTTGATTTTGATGCCGGTGTTACTTTGTGCCTGGATTTTGTTGTGAATTGTGCGTTAGAGTTTCCGGTTTATGTTGTTTGCTCTGTTTTGAACTCCAATAACTGCTCTTGTTTCTATGTTGCTGCCTTGATAGATGTAGAGAATTGTTTGTGACTACTCCAATTTTGCAATCTTTGTGTTTTTCTTGTTGCTGTCACGATCCTTGGTGTAAAGGTTAACCAACTAGTGTAGACTTTTTTAGTGATAGTCTTAGGCCGTTAAGTCTCCTCCCCTGCATGCTTACTATGACATGCTGCCTTGTCGTGATTTTTGTATTTGCATTTAGGTTTTCATGCTAGGGATGGTCTCGTTTTTTTTGTTACTAGGAGTAACTGCTCGCGTTACTATGGGACAATGGGGCTGTCATTCTTTCGAGTTCTCTTTCTTGTAATTTTTATACTCCTGCATTTTTGTTGTTGAGCTGTGCTCCCTCTGTTGTGTTACGAGTAGGGTTTACCAGTATGTTAATGGACTAAGATGAGAGTACTACACTAACAAATTATGTTTACCTTTCTGTCAGTTGTTATTTTCAGCTGGTTTAGAAATTCCATCTGTTTGGTCTCTGCCCCCCCATGTTCTTGCCTATGCAATTTAGTTATTAGATATTTTGTTGATTTTTGACTGGATTATGATCATCTACTGATTGAGGGATAGTGATTGTGTCAGTACTTGTGGTGTGCTTCTATTAGATTGATTCTAGGAATCACTTACAAGTTACAAGCTCATAGGTTGTTGGATGATTTGATTAAAATTTCAAATTCTGTAAGATTGTGAGGAATATGGTATATGTTAGTGCGGCTCTTGCTGATATTTTCTGATTCTCTATGATGATAATAATGATTGATGATGACTGAGTCTCAGGGATTGCATACAAGATATGGTTCTTAAAATTGAATCTTGAAGATTGGTTGTAAGTTCACTGAGAATGACTTCTTTTGAATAATTGCATCAAACTGTCTTGTAATTGCATCATAACTCTTCTGGCGGTTTATTGGTCGACCGTCATAAACCGCTATACGCCATTGACAACATTGATAGTTACTAACTACTAACCAGACGGGTATGGGTGTGCAAGTTGTTTACATTTCATTTTGATTTACATAAGTGAAATTTTTATCACCTCTTTTGTGTTACCTGAACATAACTGTTTTTTGCATTTTGCTCACATCAGGCTGCTAATTACTTGAATATCAAGACCCTTTTGGATCTGACTTGCCAGACGGTAGCTGACATGATCAAGGGAAAAACTCCAGAGGAGATCAGGAAGACATTCAACATAAAAAATGACTTCACACCTGAGGAAGAAGAGGAAGTCCGGCGAGAGAACCAGTGGGCTTTTGAATAGAGCAAGCGCAGATAGAATATCTAAAGTTGCCAATAAAAGCTTGATTGGTGCAAATAGAAGATCCTGGGACTCATTTGAGTCTTCTTGGTCTGTTAAGGTTGCTTCTTCTAGGCTGCTTTTGGACATTTTTCTTGTTTCTTTAACTCTCTTGAAAGATTGTTGCATGTTAACCGGAGTCATCATATTTATATTATATTGCTCTACTTTTCCCTATGAGAACATTTTTTGAGGCTGCGGAGATGCACTCCTTTCCTTTAGTCCTTTTACATCTTCATGAGATGCGGAGATGACTTAAACTCTAAAATTTTCTTCCCACCAACCACATCCCAATCTCCACTATTCGACTTTTTAAATACTATATTGGAATAGAGGATTGGTGCAGACATAAGTAGTTGATGCATATTTGAAGACTAAGGATCGAGTGAAGGTCGGTCATTAACAGAATCCAAAACACGGTCGAGTCCATCATTTCATAAGATGTTTTCGGCCAGATGACCAAGACTAGTTTCACCATGACATATGGGCTTCTACATCCACATTCAATCATTTCATGCCTTATTCCCTTTGGTATTTTTGTTAATTTTTGTATGTCTTATAGGTTTTGATCTCTTGACGCAGTAGGGTTCACTTTTAAGAGTATGTTTGATAGGATAGATTAGGCCAAGATAAGATTATTAATTATAACTATGTTTAGTTATAATTAATAATCTGATCTTGGCCTAATCTATCCTATCAAACATACCCTAAGTTTATAAATACATGTTTTGGTTCTATGAGGAGGGGTGGCTTTCATATTATTGTCGAGTTATCGAAATATTTTTTTCATTTTCCATTACACAATATATTTTAATTCGTTTATTGCTGCTTGACTTAAAAATAAAATTTTGAAATAGAGGACCGAGATGAAACGCTTTTTGACATTGGCCTAAAGGGAGCCATCATCTTTATTGGTGAGTAGACTAATTGGGTTGATAAAAGGCACTAATGTAGTGCTCCACCAATTTAGTGATTGATGTATATGTGGTACTTAGTTTGTGATGGCTTATTCGGATATATCTATATGTCAAAAATATGGGAAAAACTCCATCCGTTAAATAAACGGTACTCTAATTATTGTAATCGAAGGAAAGAAACAAAATAGAATGAAAAGAAAATTACAATGGAAATAATATACAAACCAACAATAAGTCGAGTCGACGAAAATCCTTTTTCTACAAGACAAATTACGTCCCGGCTAGTGCTCTCAAATTGACATATTGTAACCAAAGATAAAACAACTTCTTCCTAGCGTGTAGAAACACCTCAAACCCGCTAGGCACCGACGAATTTGACGGAGTTCCGAGAATCGAGCAAATAATGCTCCTAGGATGCTAAGAGATGCCTGAAACATGAGAGGTGAGCTTCGAGACAGAGAATCCATTGGGAAGTGTGTTCTTGTTTCTATCTCTCAAAACCCCGCTTATATAAAGGCTAGGGGGAACGTGGAAAGCCACGATCTGTGTTACCAAACACTTTGATCTATTTATTTTGGTATTCGGTATTCATCGATTTTTGTAGTGATATACTTTCAAATAAGTATTCAACCACCGACTTTGATATCGGTCCATTATAAATTCAATTTCGATTTTTTTTTTGTATATCTGAATCGAAATGAACCAAACCAAAAAATTAAAATTTATCAAAAATTAAAGTCGAACCAAACCGACATCCGAAAAACTCGAACCAAATTTTAAATTTTGTTTTGGTTCGAATTTCTCGGATCTAACCTATCATAGGAAAAGACTAATTTACTTTCTATAGTAGGAAATTTATTTGACTGATTTCCAGTGATAAAGACAATACAGATATGTGTTTACCAGCTACAAAAATTTGCTTTAGCTACCGTATTGTCACTATATCTTTTACTCCTATTTAAAGCATGACATAATATAATTTTGTATTCTATAAACGCCCATCTGCTTTAGAACGATGATGTCATAAATTGTATATATATAATATTCTTAAATTTTAAATTGGACTGAATCGGTTTTATTTAAATTGATTTTATTATTAATTACATTTTTTTAATTAGATTGCCCCTATTATATTTTCAAAGATATAATTGAACAATTAATTTGATAGATCCTCCAAACAGAGTCACAAAATTAATTTGGAGATAAATTTATAGATATCTAATGAAAAAGTTAATATTTTCTTAAATCTACCGATATCTAATTTGAAAAAATTAATTTCTTTCTATATTATTGAAAAAGAATAAATATATAATATATTATTTTATTTTAAATTAATTAATATAAATATAAATATCTAAAAAACTCAATTATATATGTACAATATATGTACATTTATCGCTGCTCTTTTACTTTTTAATTGGTTGGTCAACAAAAGTAAACTCGAATTAATTCATCGAAAAGCAAAAGAAATTATTGGGAGAAGAATAGGAAATTTCGTTCCCCCTAGGAATTTGTACATAATTAAATTTAATTTGATAATTAGCAGTGAACTAGTAATGAAAGGGGTAATTTTGTAATAAAGACAGCATACAAGCCCAAATTACATTAACCAAGCATACTCTAAAATTAAAGGCTTCAGGTTGGTATCTTTCTTAGATGTAAATTATTAAAAAATAATTAAATATCAGTGGCCCTCGTAACGCTCTTCTTTAATATTAGGTGCTTCACTGTCACAGGAGAGAGAAATTAATTGTTAATGCCAATTATTACAAGTTGATGAGAGGTAATATATATTTAACCCAAAGATTTCTTTAAACTCACTCAAAAAGTAGTTTATTTGATACAAATTAAAATCGAGGTCTATTTTTGTCCTGATGCTTAGACTTTAAAAAGAAACATTACACGCAGTGGCGGATCCGAGGGGGGCGGGAGAGGGAGACCGACTCCCCCGAAGGCCAAGTTTCCCTTAGTATCACAGAAAAATCGATATGATCGCTCCTCCCTCGATGACCGGATCTGCTTTTATTGGGCTTGGAGGTTAAAAATATTTACTTCTCTGGAGAAATTTAAACTTGAAGAAATCGTATGTGCTATGATCCGCCATTGTTGCGACTCGGATACTGAAGAGAATGTCATGCGAATATACGTTCTGAAGCTACTAAATGAGACTTTTCAACTGTAGTTGTTGGATTACGCCCCTCAATTTTCAAGTTCTGAATCCGCTCCGATTACACGACTACGATGCAAAGCTTATCAATTATTTTAAAGCCAATTAAATTATTTAATATAGACTTTCCTCACCGACGAAGCAAAATATTTAATAGACAGATAAGGTTACAGTAAATCAGGGAGAAAATACTATCATAATTGCTAGGAAAAGTTGTTCCACATTTTGGCATTAAATAAAACTCCAATAAACAAAGAAATACGAGACACATAATTCTCATTTTTTATTAATTATTCTCATTTTTTAATTCTGCAATCCTTGGAATAATTTTCTCATTGTCTGGAAATCCCAATTGCTCACTAAAATAATTAAGTAATTTTTTATATTTTGCTGCAACCAAAGAACAATCAGATTTGTATAGTTAGAAAAGTATATTAAAAAAAATTCCACCTTTAAATCCAAAGAATCTTTATTTGCAACACATGTTTTCCTATCTCATGACTAATATATATAATAATTTTATCTTCTAATAATTTTGTGTCCCAATGGCAAATATTAATAAATAACTCTTTTGAATTTTCTAATGTGAAACATATCTACTTCCCACTAACGTCCACAGCCAGCAGCAAGTCCCACTCCCACTCTCCCTCTCCCTCTCCTCCAATAAATTAGCATTTTCTCTCCCAGTCTTTGCAGCTCACCTCCCCCCCTCTCTCTCTCTCTCTCTCTCTCTCTCTCTCTCTCATGGCTCAAACAACACCAAACCACACGCAGACTGTTTCTGGGTGGGCAGCTCATGACACATC